>SNQJ01S0114011.1:49423-61072 GCA_010110895.2 Picea sitchensis | reverse complement strand
CAAAACCAGTGCTCTGATACCAACTTGATATAAAATTGAAGAAGACTTGAAAAACTTGAATAATTATTGCAAGTTAAATGTTATGTGTTTAAAGCAACAGGATCAATTTGCAACACATAAATTAAGGATCACTTATGCGAAATACACATAGACAACAACATAAACATAGAACATAAACACATGTGAACAACAATTGATAAAGGAGTTCACCCCTCTTCTGGGCTACATCTCCTGGTCCATCTTCCAATGGATCATTATTATTATTTTCTTAAAAATTTCTCAAAAACATGTCTTACAATGCTCAAAATGACAAACCGACTGCTCCAATGGCTTCCCAGCATCCCAAAACACTTGTCTGGGCTCTTTCGGCACCTCAATCGGTCAAAAAATGAGAAAGATAGGCCTCCTGGAAGTCTCCTTCTCCAAGCTTGCTGTCTCTGGTTCTACAATTCACACCCTCCTTGAACAAACCTGGCTCACACGCTCTTTTAAGCATAAAAACCCAGCACCGGATGCAACCGCGCCAACGGTACAAACCGTAGGACGGTTAAGGGAGCGCCAGCCCCTAACCACCTCGGCACCTGGACATATGTCGCATGGAACCTTGGGCTAGCCAAACGAGTGGTTAAACCGCCATAACCGTTGGAACTCCCGCGCATAACCGTTGGTTTAATAAGAAAACCCACGGGTTATGTTTCAACCCACGCTAATACACAACGGTATATATATGTGAACACAATACAATATATAAACTTTGGTTATACATCCGCGCCATTCGTTGGGCCTTACAACATGGTCACATATCGTTTCAAATAACCACGGGCCGGGGCTAATCCCCGGCCCGACCCCCGCCCATTCATACATTGCAACGACTTTATAACAATTGCGTTGGGATATATATTAAGTCACATGTTATGGGCACATTGGTCAGACGGTTATATAAAGGTTTATATATGGGGGGAGGTCCCAGGGTCGAACCCCGCGGACTCCCATTACATTCTATATAGCAATATGAACCAAACACATGGGGACACATGGCGCCCATGGATTGGGCCATGTGTCTCCTTATTATTCGCCACCAATCGGACACGTGTCAACTTCCTATTCATCATCCAACAACCAACAAAAAACTGCCACATCATCGTCGTACGGTCGTACGACCCTGCCACGTCACCGTACGGACAGGTACAGTCAACATCCAAAATTTTTGCCTATTTGGCTTGGTGAACAGATCGCGATATCTTCTCCATACAGACTCCATTTGAGAAAGTAAATATACCGACGGAATAAGGAAGACGAGACGGACACAATGGCACTGTTTACGTCGCATTCCGAGCACTTTGAAAATTGAGCAAAATTTGATCCCCTGATCAAGATCCAAGTTTTTAGGATATTTAAAACTGATTGTAAAAGGCTATAAATGCCTATCTTTTCTAAGAGACAAGGGTTCAAACTGGGAGATATTTTGTGCCACTGTATAGACTCTTATTTGCAGAAATAAAGTTCAGTTTCCTTTCGTTTTCAATATCAGAATTATCCATCTTTCGCTTTCTGTACTTTGTTTCAGTTTATTTTAGTTCATGAAGATTGTTATCTCTTTATTGATCTCATAGACTTGAAATTAAAGGATTTCTCTCTATCTTTCATTAAGCCCTACATTCAGTTGTATTTGGCAATCAAGAATAGTGTTCTTCATCCTCTCCTTTCAATTTATCTGATTATTGTTTCCTGAAAGAACTGTTTCTTTAGATGTATGAGTTGTCTATTACATTGATCATTAAACACCCCATTGTTCCAAGCATATACACACATTATTTCTAAGTTACCAAGCATCCTTAGCCTACAACCCTAAGGAGTTTCTTGGAGTGATAACAAATTGGTGTTGTTGCCGGGGAGATGAAATTCAATCTCTCCTTTCCTGGGATATGACACAGAGCTGATCTTTGATGATAGACAAAGATTAGACATTTTTAGTTGGTTGTAATCATCTATTTGGTGACTCCACAAGTTCATCCTAGCTCCTAAGAGGATTAGTACTAGGGCGAATCCTCAAGAATCACCTATCATGCCAGTGTCCAATCCAGAACTAATTCTCAGAAAAGGAAAGACAATTCAAGGTAAAACTTCAAGATCAAATTCATAAGGTAATCCTCTTTTCAGTTCTGGAAAATATACTACAGAAAAATTTGAGTTCTTTTCAAAGAGCATTGATGAAAAAACAACTGTAAATTCTGTAGAAGAACAAATTCTTTTTGATCAACAGAAAAATCCTAATGATGATAAATTGATAGATTTAAATTTGATTGAAAAAACACCCAAGACTTTAGAAAGAAGCCATAGTTCTTCTTCCCTTGAGTCTTTTCATTCTTAGCAACAAGAAGATCATTTGAACATTTATACTAGCCTCCTTGCTGTTGAACATCTCCTCCAAGAGCTATCTGCTAAGGGTGAAGAAAATTTAGCTGGACAACTTGCAAATTTTTACAGAGCCTCTTATCAGACCTCTTTCCCATTAGAAGATTCACCTCTTTCACATTCCTCCAGTGTTGAAGACTTGAAAAAGAAACCATAACTTTCCTCACCCTTGATAGTTATGGCTGCACCACCTCCTTTGACTAAGATGCAACAAATCCTCGCTGCTAGGTATGCACCACTCATATTGCCAAACCCAGTATCAGCCATGCCAATGGGAGACTATCAGAAGTATATGCCCAAATTCACAGGCGAAGGCGATGTGTCTGCTGAAGAACATATTGAGGCTTTTTACAGTTATGCTGAAAACCTTAATACTGAAGAAGAAGATGTTTGGACACGAGTCTTTGTCCAAAGCCTAGATGGCCATGCTAGGAAATGGTTCAAAGAACTCCCTGTTGGTTCCATAGCTGGAATCGAGCAACTAGATGAGACATTTTTGAAACATTGGGGTGACAGAAGAGATTTTTTCTACTATATCATAGAATTTGGAAACCTAAGGAAACAAATTAGTGAGTCAATCTCTGATTTCACTAAAATATTTAACCGGATGTATGGAAAAATACCAGCAGAGATAAAACCTTCAGATGCTTCTGCCAAGATCACATATTTTGATGCTTTTGACTCATATTTTTGTTTACTGTTGAGAGAAAGGAGGTCACCATCATTATCTCTCATGCAAGATGCTGCCCTGGAGGTGGAATCAAATATTCTAGCCTCCCAGAAGCAGAAAGGAGATTCTGATAGGAGAAGACCAAAGAATGAGGCTTCATCTTCATCAAGTGCTGATCCGAAACTTGATAAAATGGATAAGATGCTAGAGTCTCTAACCTCTGAGATATCTAATCTCAAGATTGAAAATAAACAGCCTGTGAAGGGAAGAGGAACTTATGATTCTGCAGGCAGGAATCCAAATCAAAATCCCAACAACTTCAGAAGAAATAATCAACCAACTTGGATCTTGCAAAGAGAAAAGAATCCTACTGAAGATCGGAGGATAAAGGTCCCTCTTCAAAATGTTGTGATGGACGAATACGATGGTGAAGATCAAGAAGGTGGAGAAGGTAACATTCATTGTGTTGGAGAGGAGACAGAGAAATCTTATCTAACACAACACGACTATGAGGAATCATTGATGACTGAACAGACATAAGACAATCTTATTGATGATGGAATTTTCACAACAGAAGATAAGAATAGATATAACCTCCGATCTAAATCTAATACTGCTCAACAAGATGCACCAGCCTCTCCTGAAAAGAACACAACCCCTGTTAAGCAAAAAGATCAGACATCAGAGAATCAACAAGCAAATCCTTCAAAGGTGAAAGCATAAGCTCCTCCCAAAAAGACTGCTGCCCCTGTCAAGCATCAAACTCCAGAAAGTTAGCCTCCTATTGAACAGCAAAGCAATCAGGAAGCTCCTCCGAATTAGGTAAATGTTTTTTATAAAGCTTCTGATAAAGTCCCATATTCTTTCAATTTTGAGGCTGAAATACAAAAAATTAAAATTCCTATTCCTCTAGTTGAGTTAATGAAAAATGAAATGTTCAAAAGAGATATCCTCAAAACTCTAGATCCCCAATATATATCCCTTTCTGTTGATATCCTCAACATATATGAAGAAAATCCAACCATTACTCTGGGCCAAATGATAGAAGATAGAGATGAAAGTTTTCCTCCCTTTTACATCTCTCTAAATATTCATGAGAAAACACTGCAAAACTGTTTGTTGGACTCCGGTGCTTCGCACAATTTGATGCCAAAGGCGGTCATGGATGAGCTTGGGTTGGAAATCACCAAGTCTTATCATGATATTTTCTCTTTTGACTCTCGAAAATTCAAATTTCTTGGGATGATTAAGGATTTGGCTGTAAACTTAACCCAAGCATCCATGAAGACTATGGTGATGGATATAGTAGTGGCTGACATACCCCCTAAATTTGGATGTCTACTATCAAGATCATGGATGAAGAGGCTAGGTGGCACTCTTCAAATGGATCTCTCCTATGCTACTATCCCTGTTTTTGGAGGGGTGAACATAAGGCTATACAGGGAATCTTAGTTGGCATATGTAATCAGTGACGAGAAAAATCCATCAAATCATCCTATCTATTCTGTCGACACAGGTATGGGATCTTGTATTTTGCAAATTGATGATTCATTACCTGATGCATTGCTGCTCAGAAAGCCCACAAATCAGCCCACAGAAACAGCAGAAGACGATCTTTGGACCATGTTCTTTGACGGTGCTTGCACTAAAGAATCAGTAGGAGCAGGAGTGCTATTGATTTCCCCTTCTAAGAAAACTTCTCATTTGTCCTTTAAACTTGATTTTAAAGTGACTAATAATATTGTTGAGTATGAGGCACTACTTCTGGGGATGAATGCAGCCAAAGAGAGGAAGATTAAAAAATTGCATCTGTTTGGAGATGCATATTTGATTATTCAGCAAGTGAATAAGTCCTTTCAAGCAAAGCATGTCAGGCTGAAGGCATACAGAGATGAAGTGTTGAAGGCAATTCACGATTTTGCAGATTTTAAAATTTCATATGTACCTAGAGAAATGAATGAATTGGCTGATTCATTAGCTGTGTCTTCTTGTGCATTCATACCCCCTCTACCTCATAAATTAACTTACGAAATTCAAGTTAAATATAGGCCCTCTCTCCCTGATAATGTAAAATTTTGGAAGGTTTTTCAAGACGATGCTGAACTCACTAGATTCCTTGCAGTGATAGATGAGTTTGCAGATCTGCAGATCGATCAGGAGAATGAACATGACAATGCAATTGAGGAGCCAAAGTTCAGAAGAAAAATCATAGCACATGAAATAGTTCAGCTGTCTACCAATAGAATTCCTAAATGTTTGGTCTCGTTGGAAAGGCTGTTCGATAACAATGATGTGGTTGTCAAATTGTAAAGCGGGGAAAACGATTCAGAAGTTTTGCAGTATAATGTGGCAAGTGGGAAAGATCCTAAACATGTCAACTTAACCTCACATTTGACTGAAAAACAAAGGGCTGATTATGGAGAATTGCTAAATAAGTTTGCGGACATCTTCGCTTGGCAGTATGATGACTTGAAGACTTTTGACACAGAGGTAATTCATCATAAGATTCCCTTGAATAAAGACACCAAACCATTCAGGCAGAAGCTCAGATCCTTCAATCCTTTGTTGTTGCCTACAATGGAAAGGGAAATTAAAAAACTATTGGATGCCCGCATCATCATTCCTCTCATATATTCAGAATGGATTGCGAATCCCGTACTGGTCAGGAAGAAGAATGGGGAGATCAGACTCTGCGTCGACTTCAGAAATTTGAATAAGTTCTCTAGGAAGGACAAATACCCTCTGCCTAAAATGGAGCATATTTTGCAGAAGGTGTCAGGATCAAAGGTGATGTCTTTTATTGATGGGTTTTCCGAATACAACCAGATTGCTGTCCATCCGGACGACAAAGAAAAGACTGCTTTTACCACTCCANTGATATATCTCGATGATATCACTATTTTCTCAAGCAGCCATGAACTTCATTTGCAGCACTTAAAAAGGACATTTCTGAAATGTCGAAGGTATGGCATTTCTCTTAATCCAAAAAAAATAAATTTTGCACTTAGGGAAGGGAAATTACTTGGGCATATTGTTTCAGCTGATGGGGTGAAAATTGACCCAAAAAGGGTAGAAGCAATTAAAAATCTATCTCTTCTTAGATCAAAGAAGAACATTCAGTCTTTCCTGGGGACTATAAACTTTGTCAGAAGGTTTATAGTAAAATTTGCAGAACTCACAAAGCATATCACTGCTATGTTAAGAAATTACTCCAAGGTAAAATGGACTGAAGCATCCAGACACTCATTCAATGCCATCAAGGAATCCATCACAACAACCCCTGTTTTGATCAGCCCGGATTTCTCCAAGGTATTTTACATTTTTTCATTTGCTTCAAGTGATACAATCGTAGCAGTACTCTTGCAGAAAAATGTCGATGATCAGGAGCAGCCGGTTTCCTTCTTCAGTAAGGTCTTGAGGGACGCAGAGGTAAAGTATGAATTGTTGGAGAAACAAGCATATGCACTTATCAAGTCATTGAAATCTTTCAGAGTTTACATCCTTCAGGCAAAGGTAATAGCTTTCGTTCCCTCCAGTTCAGTTAAATATGTGCTTGTCCAACCTGACATAGATGGAAAAAGGAGTAAGTGGATAGCGAGATTGATTGAATTCGATGTTGAAATCAAACCAACAAAACTTGTGAAGGGTCAGGGCCTTGCCAAACTTCTGGAAAAAGAAAATTGCAGGCTACTCGAAATAAATTTGGTAAGTATTAATGCAGATAACGTCCAACCTTCAGAGGATAAAGCAGGTGAAGAAATGCAGGTCTCAGCTCATCTAGATGATTGCAAGTGGTACAGTCACATTATTTATTTTCTACAAACTTTATCAGTTCCATCAGATTTGACAAAAACACAAGGAAGGGCTTTGAAGCTCAAAGCCATAAATTTATGCATCAATGGCAACTTATTGTTCTGGAAAAATCCAATAGGTTTATTGTTGAGGTGCATAAACCAAGAGGAAGCAACTAAGGTCATGATTGAATTCCATAATAGTGAATGTGGGGGCCATCACTATTGGAAAACCACTGCACATAAACTCTTAATATCTGGTTACTACTGGCCATCCTTATTTTCAGATGTGTGTGATTTTGTGAGAACATGTGACAAGTGTCAAAGATTTGAAGGCAAACAACAATTGAAGTCCCTTCCTCTCAAACCTATAGTAGTCACAGGGCCTTTCCAGCAGTGGGGATTGGACTTCATAGGTGAAATTCATCCGCCTTCTAGTGGTCAGCACCGGTGGATCCTTGTTGCCACCGATTACTTTACAAAGTGGATTGAAGCTATTCCCACCCAGAACGCCAATCATACTGTCATCATAAATTTTCTGCAAGAAAACATATTTTTCAGATTTCGCTTCCCTAAGAGAATAGTCACTGATAACACTGCTACATTCAAAGATAAACACTTGGTGAAATTGTGTGAAGAGATGAGAATTCAACTGGTACATTCCACAACTTACTATCCACAAGGGAATGGATTGGCTGAGTCATCCAACAAGAGTCTGGTCAGAATTATAAAGAAGTTGCTTGAACAAAATGTCAGGGGCTGGGATTCCAAGCTGAAGTTTGCTTTGTGGGCTGACAAGGTTACATGTAAGAAATCAATTGGTACATCTCCTTTCAAGTTGGTATATGGTACTGAAGCCATATTCCCTGTTCAACTTGCACTGTCGGTTGCAAAGTTTTTACAAGAAACTGATTCTGAACCAAGTGATTTAACCCGGAGAATTCATAATTTGGTAGAACTACAGCAAGATAGAGAGCAACTTTTGGAAAAAACAGAATTACATCAAGAAAAAATCAAGGAGATCTTCGACAAGAAAGTCAAATCAAATGTCTTCAAAATAGGGGATTTTTTCTTGAAGTGGGATGCAGCAAGGCAAGAGAAAGGGAAACACGAAAAATTTGAGGCTCTCCAGACAGGTCCTTTTGTCATAACAGTGGTGAAGCAGAACAACACCTTTGTTCTCCAAAATCTTTCAGGCGAGGAAGTAATAGGTGGCCCTTTCAACAGATGCTTTCTGAAGACCTATTTTTCATAAGGATTTTTCTTAAAAGCCCTGTTCTACTTGTACATATTCTTTTTCAGTTCTGTTTTCTTTATTTCTGTCACTTGAATAACTCCATGCCCAATGGTACCAACAAAACTATTTTTCAGTTTTCTTTTCAAATTTTGTAATAAAGGCTACTGAGTCTAGCTAGGTTCTTGGTCACCTCACAGGGAGATGCCCATCCCAGTTGGAGCCAAATGTTAGCTCCCAAAATGAATCCGTCATTATGGTTGCATTTTGTGGTTGATAGCATGGCTATTGGTAGTGTTTTCAAATTTGGTTTTGAGTTTTCTAGCAGTAAGACTTAGGTTTTGATTTTTGTCTCAGAAATAAGACGACTCATAAAGGTCTTCTCTTTTAAATTTTCATAAAACGCTTTCAACAGCTAACGTGTGTTTTAAAAGGAATGGTTAGCTGGTGAAAGTGGTGAGTTTCAACAGCTAAGGAGCATTTCTCATGGGTTGTGCGCTGGTGAAAGCGGCGATTTTCAACAGCCAAGGAGCACTTCCCACGGGCTGTTAGCTGGTGAAACCGGGAATCACGTGCGTTTTATCCACGTTTTAAAAAATCTAATGATGATATGATCATCCCACGTCATGCAATCAAGAATGATGCGTTGGTGAAAGAAGATAATGATGGAGACTCGGGTTTGCACGTCGAAATAGGATTACAAAGCGGATCTTGTTCAGTGACGCATGCTTCATAATCATGGCATCAAAAATGGCGAATTTGAATCCATTATCACAGGTGCAGGAGCTGTACTACCTGGATGACAACATCAAATCGGTTCATCGCTTCCCCAATACGCATCACTCACAGAGGTATGTTAAGTTTCTAATGTTGAAAGACAGAGCCGAGTGCTTTCACCAGCGCAAGACCTCGGCCCGAACAACAGTTTGCAGTGATTGGTGTGCAGAGTCGTTTCGGGTTTTGAGAAGCAGATGGCGAGGAGACGCAGTGGGTATTTACTAAGAAAAGAGTTGGACAATCTATCTTTCCTACAGACGCATCCAGAAGTTCAGAAACACTTCTCAAACGCAGGTTGTATCGAATTTGTTGAAAGGTTACAGAATGGCTGTCATCAATCCACAGCAAAAGCGTTTGCTAAAACGTTTGACGTGAATAAGGCTTGTGTTGGGTCCTTGGAGATCATTGTGGATGAAGCTGCCATCGCTGTAGCGACCAACTTACCAAGGTCGGGCCAGAGTTGGTTCAAAACGACTGCCACCAAAAACTTGAATTTCAGAGCATATTTGAAGGAGGAATTCAGACATAGTGCATGGAAGAAGAGCATGCCAATTTCCCATTTAGAAGATGAGTGGCATGATTTGTTTAAGGGCATCCAACTCTACATAACTTCAGAAGGCAGGTATGACAAACTGATGTTGTATCACTTCAAGCTCTTAGACCATTTCACAGGTAAAACTCTTCTAAACCTGCCTTTCTTCTTGCATAAGAGCTTAACTAAGGTCTGTAAAAAGATTAGAGTTGAACCCCTAAGCATGAAGAACACTCTGTGCCACTTTGGCCTTATTAAATTGATCATTCTGGAAGAGCTAAGATAGAAGGGAAGGACCTGGCAACATTTTCTTTTTTGGGAGGACTTTGAAACTCAAACTCAGCCTGCAAATGAACAGAGGAAGGCAGGAAAGAAGCAATTGCCTCCTCAAAGCAGCTCGAGGAAGATGAGAACCATTCCAAGACCTCCAGAAGATAGAATCTCTGGTGTGAAATCTCACAGGTCAAAGAAAAAATTGAATTTTGAGACTACTACAGAGCATCCTACAGAAAGGAGAACAAACATATTAAACCTGCCCTACATAGACTCAGAACCAGAGCAAGAAGATGAGAGCCCTGTCATCAAGAGTCCTGAACATTCAATTGAGTTTGCACAGAATTATGACACCTTTACTCACACTGAGGAAGGAGAAACATCAAAGAGCACTAAGTCGAAGAAAACACAGAAAATCAAGCATCTCAAAGAAGTGATCGCTCAACAGGAGGTCTTAGAGAGGGTAATAAAAGAGAGATACAAGAAGTTGTTTGATAATTTTGCAGAAACCAATGCTGCATTTGAAAATCTGGCTCATGAAAGTGTCAAGGAAAAGAAGAGAAAACAGAAGATCACCAAAGACTACAACAGTCTATGGTGGCTAGCAAAGCGCCTTAAAAGGAAAATTAGAAAATTGAAGCAAAAGAAAAAATCACACCCAGATTTGCAAGTGCTTGCTCAAGTTGCTATGAACATGCAAGGGGATAAAGCAGAGACACATTGAGTTTTTGTTGAAATCGCAGTTTTGGAGGTGAAAGTTCATTTTGGGCTAAGGCAGATCTTTCACCAGCGCACAGCGTAAGTTTGCAACCAGTTAGTTGTTGAAAGGCAGCGCTTTCACCAGCTAACCAACGAATCACAAGGTGAGTTAGCTGGTGAAAGCAGAAAAAGTATTTTTGGAAGCTAGGGACGGAGCAGGTAATTTTTCACAGGTTATAAAGAAGTTCCAGAGTATCAAAGGGATAACAACTTGCTTGCAAAGGACTCTGCATCAGAGATTCGAGGGAATTTTGAGAACCACATGCTATACAAATCTCCTAAAGTATCTACTATGAACAACTGAAGAAATCCAGCTGCCAAGACAGGTGCCTCTGCATGTTTCATGACACCACAGAATCCAGAAATTGAAGAATACATATGTCGAAGTTTGAGATTGAAGACAATTCAAATGCTATTTTAGTCATTAAGTCTTTATCAAGTTGTTTAGTTAGATTTGAATTGCTATTTTTAGATACAGATCCAAGTTTTTAGGATCTTTAAAACTGATTGTAAAAGGCTATAAATGCCTATATTTTCTAAGAGACAAGGGTTCGAACTGGGAGATATTTTGTGCCACTGTATAGACTCTTATTTGCAGAAATAAAGTTCAGTTTCCTTTCGTTTTCAATATCAGAATTATCCATCTTTCCCTTTCTTTACTTGGTTTCAGTTTATTTTAGTTCATGAAGACTGTTATCTCTTTATTGAGCTCATAGACTTGAAATTAAAGGATTTCTCTCTATCTTGCATTAAGCCCTACATTCAGTTGAATTTGGCAATCAAGAATAGTGTTCTTCATCCTCTCCTTTCAATTTACTTGATCTGATTATTGTTTCCTGAAAGCATTGTTTCTTTAGATATATGAGTTGTCTATTACATTAATCATTAAAGACCCCATTGTTCCAAGCATATACACACATTATTTCTAAGTTACCAAGCATCCTTATCCTACAACCCTAAGGATTTTCTTGGAGTGATAACACAATGATAATAAACGACACTTCAATTTAAATCATACATCAAGATCTATAGACTAATAAGCATACACATTACTAAGCCTACTTAGATAACACTTTATCTAAGATCTAGTGTTGTATGAAACAAGAAAGAACATTAAACAGTATTACCTCCATTACATAAGAATGACAAGCATATGCATTACCCTTCTTTTTGTCCTGCAAAGCTTCCAAATATTATT
>SNQJ01S0114011.1:0-23381 GCA_010110895.2 Picea sitchensis | reverse complement strand
TTCCATTATAACCTTGAAAGGTCCGAGCCATGATTGTGTACTTCCTTTCACATTAGTTGGCTCTCCTTTCTGAGTATCCCACATCCATACCAACTCCCCCTCCTTGTATTTATAGATCTTGTGTTTGGTTTCTCCTTGAACAACCCTGGTGTACTGTACTGAGGGAGGTGGGTGGGCTTCTGGTGTAAAAACTTCTTGTTGGTATAGATGGATTTGCACGTCCTCTTCATCCTTTTTCCTTTTTAGTATCTTCACTGTCCCTACCTCTTTGTTCTAAAACTGATCTAGGAGTTGTTGGTATTCTTCTTTCTTGGGCTACTCAATCTAGTCAAAATATTCTTTTGTTGCAAATGGCATATCTTCTGGAGAATATTCTTGAAGAGTTTGTATCACATCTTTCTGCGCTTCATTTATGGAAGGAATGACATCTTGTACATGGCTTCTAGTTATCGACACATTAAGTAAACGTCCAGTTGTTCCATCTTTCAAAGGTAACCGCAAAAAGGTGAGATCCATTTCAAGGGACCCGCCTATCATTGCACCAAACTTCCTAAACAACAGAATTCCCCACACGTCTGGGACATCAACCACTATAATATCTATGTGGACGGTCTTCTTGGGGAATTCTTTCAATTGCACTTCGACATTTTCAACTACACCATGTGTGGGTATTGCGTTGGATTCAAATCCACACACATTTCTATAAGGCCTAGTTACCTTCAGGTCCATTTGTTGCATGACTTTAAGAGACATCATATTTGCACCAGCTCCTGTATCCAACATGCAATTGTCAAGGTACTTGTTGTTCATCATAAGAGTCATGAAGAAGGGTGGATTTTCACCATATTGGATCCTGAAGTGATCAGCTTGCAATATAATTGGGGGCTCCATAGGCTCAGCTGTTCCCGAAAAATAAGGTATTGAAGCGCTTTTTAATAGAGGGGATCTTAATTGCTTCTTTTAAGGGAACGTTCACATGCATCTTTGACAAAGCTCCTTCAAAGTCAAAATCAAGGGTAATCTTATTAGCTTTAGATGTCTTGGGAGGAAGAACCTTAGGAGATTTTGACTGATCAGTGGCAGGTTGTTTTGGATTCTTTCTCCGGTATACTTGGACTTCTTGCTTTTTAAGCTTTTCTCGTGACTCCTAGTCCAAGTTGTTAATTATTGTTAATCTTGTTGCTCTAAATTCTTCCTTAAGGGCCTGCTGATGCTCTATATCAGTGATATTTATCTGAGTGAAACTCATAAAGCAGTCTAGATTGTTGACTTGTTTCCGGTTGGCGTTATAAGGACACTCATTCTCCCAATGTGCTTCACTGCATTCCAGGCACCAAGGATTTTCATCGACGAAATTTGTAGGGGACAAAGTATTTGGAACTTAATTTTCATTCTTTGGCTTGTAGGTTTGGTTCCCTTTCTGTAATTTCCCTTTGAATGGAGGTCTAGGTGCCTGGGTCTGGGACTTTTCAAGTCTAATGATCTGGTTCATCATTTCTTCCTGATTCTTCATGATGATATCCATAGAAGCTTGTAGCTTACTGATACTGGTGCATAGATCCAAAGTAGGCTCAACATTGTGTACCACTTTCTGCTTGGTGTCTATTCTCCCCCTAGGGTTAGTAAAGGGCTCAATCTTGGATGAAAGGAGATTTCCTTCTATCTTGGTTGCGAGATCTTGGGCTTCTTGAATGGATTGAGGGTCTTTGTCTCTAAGAAGATACCCTAGTTGGCCACTGAAAGATATAGTATAAATGTGAAAATGATAATCATCTTTCGGATGATGGCTCAGGGGAATTCGTTGGAGTAATGCTTTGAATTTGGTATGGAATTCCCGAATAGACTTATTCTCATGCTTGGAAAGGCTATTTAGTCGGGTGAGCAGCATGTCTGGGTCTTCTTTGATACTCCACCTTTTGAGGAAGAGTTTCTCAAGTCTATCCATGGTTTTGATGCTTCCATCAGGAAGGCCAAGATACCAACGTCTTGCAACATCATAAAGGGTAGTAGAGAATAACTTCATAACTAAGTCCTCAACATCATCTCTAATGGGGTGAAGCTGGAAAAATGCCCAAAAGTTACTCATATGCTCTTCGGCACTAGTGGCATCAGTGCCGGTAAACTTAGGCAACCACTTTTCATATTTGGGTGGCATTTGCCTAGGGTAGCCAGGTATGGCTAACATGTCTAATGGCTTGAACAAAGTAGATGACCATTGTCTTTGATTGTTGACTGGGTTTATAGTACCGGTCTGAGAAGTAGACATGTTTAAAGGAAGTCTCTTTCCAAAAAGTGACTTGACAACAAGTGAATTTGCAGGAGGCTTCCTTCTGAAAGCTAAAGGAGGATTATTGAATCTCCTTTTGGTTTGTGGAGTCGCTAGATAGTTTTCCTGAAACTATCAAAGAATAGGGGAATAAAGTCTTAGTGGAGTCGCTAGGTAAGCTTGTAAGAGAAAAGGTCTTTGAGGTAAGGCTTACCAGAAGTTTTGTCATTGAGGAAGATTGACTTAGTGTTCCCCGACAACGGCGCAAAATGTTATCGCTCAGTTTGTAGTTTAGGTTGGAAAGATAAAGGATAAAGGTCAAACTAGCGAAACAGGAACCTTCCCCACCCAATGTCACCACAATGGGGAGGTTATTTCTATTTAGGGAGGTTAGCCCAAGGGAGACGTCCCCGATAACCTGGGGTTTGAAGAGGCAAAAGATACAAGGTCAAGTTTTAAGAGTTTCCTCCTCACAGGTTACCACCAGTGTCAGATAGTCCAGCTAATCAGCCAATAAAAGAAGTGTATGCCCTATTGAAAACACCTACCCAGAACAAGATAATCGCAATACAATATATATTTTTGCAGGCTATAACTCAAAGGGTTAGTACTTCTTTAACTATCTGATTTCATTCAATAAGCAATGCAACAGATACAAGATGAAGTCAACATTTTGTTAATTAGCCTATGAAATATTATCAATTCATTAATATCTACCAAGATGACCAAGCTAAAAGTATATCCAATCAATAATTTGTTCAATAAATGCTTGACGTCATCACTCAATTGCTTATATTACACTTTTGTTGTGTCAAGATGAGATATTCAACTATGACGTCAGCCTTTACTAGGTTAGCAATGTTAGTTAGGGTTTCAAATTTAGGGTTTTAAAGAGTTGTTTTGTACACTAGAGGCTCAACGTTGGAGATCTAATCAGTGCCTTAGGGTATATGGAGTCAAAAGTAAGGGCACAAGGTCTCGGGAGGATGAAATCTTAGAGACTGGAAGGTAGGGTTCTATGGTGCTGCAAAGGCAGGGCCCTAAAATCAAAACCCTAGGGGAAAGAGGCTCACTCTGGTGTTGCTTAAGCAAGGCCTCGTGCTCTTTCCTCCTTCTCTAAATAATCTTGGCAAAACGGCTAGCTCAAAGTATAAATTTAAGGGAGAAAGTGTTGCAATGGCAAGGCCTTCAAACCCTAGAAGGTGAAACCCTAGGTGTAGGCAATCTAGGCCTAGGACGTCTCCTCTTTTCAACTTATAGTCTTCAACGCTAGCTCAGAAAAAGGAAGACAAGTTTAGCAATGGCTAGGCTCTATCTTCTTTCTTCAATGGCTTAAAATTATTTCTCAACAAGGGGACATGTAACAATGACCTACTTGTGTGCTTGTTACCTAGGGTTTTAAATCAACAATATAATAAGAAAATGTAAGAAATTATACCTACAACCATTCATTTAAGAAGTTTTGCATGAAAATTCACTTACTTGTCATGAAGAAAGTATAAGCAAACACTAGTTGTAAACCTTCCTTGAGAGAAATGTCATAAATGCCAAGAAAAATCCTCCAAGAACAAGTGCGCCTCACTTAGACACCAAAATTACCCTAGTAGGGCGCAAGAAATCAGATCTCACAAGAGAGTGAGTTGTGTTATGTTCAAATGAGGGAAAAACATCCTCAATATATATCATCCAATGACCTTTAATTTACAAATTAGGTCATTAAAACAACCAACAAGGATGACTACAAAAATTACACTATTTTTACATTAACTGCTAAGTAAAAGACACAAAATGAGCAATAGGTGGGACGTCAAGCCCTTCTGAGGGAGACGTTGGCCCTTTTTGGGCTAGTCCAGCATCCAGAAGTCAGGCGTTAGCCCTTTTAGGGCTCCTCCAAGCTGCCACACGTGCCAGTAATCTCATCAAACTGTCACACACTCAAGATGACATCCAGATCTCTTGGGTGACGTCCTGTCCATCAAGAGGAAAATGTTCCATCTATAGTGGGTCATCCCCCCTAGGCTAGGCTTAGCCAAAGTGTCCTGGGTGGAACGTCCTTCTTTTCTTCGTGTGCAAATGCTCATCATATCACTGTCCTGTCTCTGCTACTGATGGGATCCCAACAACCATCTGATGGTCTCTTCAGCGCCATGGAGGTCCGAGCTAATCATCTCCCCATGTGTACCGGTCCACTGGTACCTGTTCGTCGGGCATGGTCCTGCACATCAAAAACTTCGCCCTCCATGGGCTCATTAGTCCTCGGGATCATAGAAATGTTAATCATATTTCATCATTAATTTTATCAAATACATGCATAAGACCCCTAGCATATCCTCTAATAGCTCAAAGATATTACACTGATATACTATACAAAGCTGAAGAAAAAGACAAGGTAACCTATTGGGCCAACATCCATAAGAAGAGGAAATTTTCCAAAGGACATCATTCAAGCCATGTAATACGAGGTGGTATGATCCAAGGATGGCCAGACATAGTGAAGACCAAGGGTAGGTATTATCTGTGGGTGCCTTTGTAGGAGGTGAGTTATACCTGTCATGGATGCAGTTCTTTCCAAGCCCCTTATTTGCCTTTATTCTTTCTTTCTTTATTAATTTTTCTTTCTTTTTTGCTTCAAGGTCTGACCAGATGACACTGCCTTGGCGTGGTGACCAGAGCTGATAGTGTTACCCATGAGTATTTTTGCAGAAATGATAAGGTTGGCTCGTGATGAGACCCCCTCTCCCTCAGCCATGCAACCAAGGGTCATTTCCCTGGCATGGTGACTAGATAATGGCAATGTCATACTGCTAGATACTTATGAACATAATGGGCCAGCTCATGATGAGACCTCCCATCTTCTTGGCTAGGTCTTGTTTTATTATTTTTCTTTGGGTCCCTTTTGTTTCTTATCGAGAGGCCTTTTATTGCCTTCTCGAGAATCCCTGGGCGAGGCATCTCTAGGTTTTATTTCCTATGTATTTTATCTTTTACCAACTGATTTTACCTCCTGGGCCTTTAGCCCCTTCTTCCCACAAGACAAAGTGTAACCCCTCCAATAGGTCATCCTAATGCCCAGACTAGGGGAATGGGATGGATGAATGGGAAACAAGATGTAAAATGATAATATGGTGGGAGTGGACGATGGCTCTTCAAATCCCCCCTGGTGGATATCCAAAACCTATGGGTACAAGCTTTCTAGGGCACCCCGTTAATCCCCCCAACAATGGTCAAGTGGGCTAGTGTAAAATCCAAGCAGTTGTCAAAAATGTAAGGAACCTGATGCATATATCTGAAAGTTATAATGATCAAACATGACACATACCATGATACCTGGACCAATTACCTCATGGAGCCAAAGTCTTCTCTGATGCAAGTCCAAGCCGATGGTGATGGATGTTGTTGCTGCTGACAGGACAAGTTTGATGAAGAAGAAGAAGGATGGGCCCTCCAGGGCTATGCTCATGTCAATCCTGCTCTCGGTACTCCATGTCTAGGACCTATGGGCCTCGAGACATGATCTCCTAGTTATCC
Source organism: Picea sitchensis (assembly GCA_010110895.2). Taxonomy (NCBI): domain Eukaryota; kingdom Viridiplantae; phylum Streptophyta; class Pinopsida; order Pinales; family Pinaceae; genus Picea; species Picea sitchensis. Next base: position 17,587 of record SNQJ01S0114011.1, on the reverse strand, counting down.
CTAGAAATTGGGGATAACAGTCATCTCTATATATTGTTCAAAAAATAACCCCACCCCAATATCCTCAAGTATATATATATATGCCAACATGTTTTACCCCCACATGTGTATCACATTGAATACATTGATTTCTATCATCTATCCATGTATGATGGGTCCATCTATTACTGTGATATCTCATATTCCTCTGAAATGGACATTAGTCCATTACCACTGTTCATATGTTTTCATAACATTCCCTTTCTTGTGTAATGATTGGAATATCAATCCATATGCACCATTCCACCTTCGTTGGATCCACTTAAGTCGATCATCCCTCACTCCTGTATAGTGTTGATCTTAGTTGCAACAATCACCCATCCCTTCCTTTTCCCACCATGATGGTCTTCCCTAATACCTTTTCTTCTAATGCCTAGGACTTCCACTCTAATGAATATATTCTTGAGGGAATGGCTATCACCAACTAGTCTTGGGACAATTTACACCATTATTTCTACTTCCTCAATTAGGATGCTTTCACTCCTTTAGACTAGTATTTCATCAAGGATAAGGATTCTATCCCCCATGGACATGTAGTTTGGTTGAAAAGTCTCATTCCTACCCTGTTACTTTTGAGGAAGGAAACATGGCCATCATTTCAATAACCATCAAGGTTGATATTTCCATTACCTCCAACGTTGTTCAAAATATACTTTTCGGAGTTCCCTATTCTCTCAAAGAGGCTTCATCTTACAAAGCATTCTCCCAAGAGTTTTGTGACATTTTCACTTTGTCATATTTAGAAATGTATGACCTATATTCTCATATTGTTGAGTATCACATTAAAACATGGTCATACACTTCATTTGTTTGATAGAAACAATGACCTATATATCCATCTTGCAAAAGCCTCAACCATTAAAACAAAAATTGATATATTTCACACAACTAGGTTAATAAAATTAATTATGTATACATCCTAGGTATCTAATCATGTCCCTATAAACAAAAAACACGGAACCATTCATATCTACATTGACTTCCATCATCTCAATCAATATTTTCCAAAATAAAACTTCTCCACTTCTTTCATTGACCAAGTGATTGATGAATGTGCCAATGATAAAGTACTTTCCTTCATGGATGGGTTCTTTGGGTACAACAAAAATCATATTAGTTAATAGGATTAATAAAAGATTTCCTTCACCTCCCATTTGGAGACTTTCACATATTGCATCATGCCCTTTCAACTAAAAAACAAAAGAGATACATCCAACATTCCATGTCCTATGTGTTCTATGATGTGGTTCACATCATTTTTTCTTATCTTGATGATCTTATAGCTAGATTGAAACAACAATCACAATGTTTAGAAGACCTCCATGTTGTTTCCAGGTGTTTTCAATGATCTAACATTTGCTTGAACCCTCTCAAGTGCCATATTTGGTTGCTTCAATGGATTCATTGTCTTGAATTAGGGGATTATCATTGATCTTTTGAAAGTCCAAGCCATTGGAGTAGAACCTCCTCGGCCATGGAGTTTGTGCCAAATGAAAATCCTTCAAGGTTATTAGGGTCCTACCCTATCCATCTTACTTATATACTTTATTAATGTATGAGTCCACCTTCCTTGATTAAGGCATGTTATCACACGATTTGTACTTGTGCAAAACCCTTCACAAGATCCCAATATTGTGTAACAATTGGAAGTTTCTACGACTATCACCTAAGTAGATACTTCCCTCGTTTTAGTGATGGAAGAAGGTTCAACACAAGGGAGGCTTCCCTGGTGACCTCAAGGGATCAAATAGAAATATTAGTTGAGCCTACAAACCTGTATCTTGGTCACCTAAATGTTAGGTCTAGGTATAGGGGAGGTAAGGCGGGTAAAAAGATAATTGGTTCACCTGTATGAGACAAATAACAATCCAAACCATAACATAGATAATTACCAATTTATATAACTCATTAATGACCTCTTAGACACTAGATAAGAAAATAAACCAATTGTTGTTGCAAATTACAACAGTAAGACAATGTATAACAACATTTAATATTTTGTAACAACAATAGGAAAAAGTACACATAAATATAACAATTTAGCATATGAATTAAGCCTTCAACATGTGCAACATCCTATTGTTAGATATGAATTATGAGTATCTTTAACCATTATTCCAAGTAAGTATGTGACAATTAAAGTAGACCCTAGTGGCTATAGCAAAAATTTATGACAACAAAAATAAATATCATTTGTTTGCTAGGGATAGATTTAGTAGGGTTAGTCAAAACACTTTAGGAGAGATAATTCTAATTCTAAGAATGTTTTCATCAAAATGAGAGTTCTAGACTAGTGTTGTTGTCTTTTCTAGGGAAAATAGAGTCAAGAGTGAAACACTTGAAGAGAGACTTACACAATCAATAAGAATGAGATTCAAACCCTAAGGTGCAAAGCCTCTTGGGCCTTAGGAGTAAAACCTTCAAGAAAATTATTTCTAGGGTGCAGGGCCCTAGATGTCATTTTCATTCTTCTAGATGACCTAGGTTAAGGAAAAAATGACTAAGATCAAAATCTTAATGTGAAAATCCTATTGGGAATTAAGCCTATGAGTCTTCGCAAGAGACTAGGTATCTTAATTGCTTCACCAATCTTGGAAAAAAAAATATTAAAGGAGAGAAAGACTTATGTCTCCTTCCTAGTGTTTTACTAGGAGAAAGAAACATGCAACAAGATAGCAATTAACAATTATACCATGAGAAAAAACATAAAATTAAAGAAAATTACATACTTATCCAAGTCGCTATGCCAAGATAAACCCTAGTTGCAACAATATATCATCCAAGAATGCAAACAATCCACAAATAAATACTCCTCCAAGAGTAACAGACAAGATCCAAGAGACAAAAATAGAAGAGATCTAAATTTTATAGATCTTCTACTCACAATTGTGAGGGGAGAAGTGATGATGAAAAAAAAAGTTAAATCTTTGATTTATAAAGAAACCATAGTCCTCAATTTTTCCATAAAAATTCAATAATTGTGTTACAAGTGGGCTCGGTCGCTCAAATTTCCTTTACAAATGATAAAACATGCTAAACAATATAACAATTCCCTCCTAGGTCACACATGTGGTGACATCATGCTCCAAGAGGGTGTGTGCAGGCCTTCCAAGGCCACATGTCATCATCTCATGGTGAAATCAAGGCAGGAGGTGCATCTCCTCATCCATGGCCATGTCACATCATCAATGATTCCCCAAATGGAAAACAAGCCCCATCATCATCAAACCCTAATGTGTGACATCATCATCAAAGAGGGGCAACGTCCAAGGTGTAGAGAATAGCGTCCAAAATGGATAGGAGTGTATGTAATATATGTGTGTCCTCCAATCATATCCATGTGCAACTTCCCCCTTCTAATGCACGATAATATATGGTGTGTATATCCCAAGGTGTGGGATTCTTTCCCATCTTTATGCCACCATGACCATATCTATCAAAATGAATCCCATATCTCCATCATCCAAGGTCTAGAATATGTGAGAGTCAATGTGTGAATGTGTCAAGCCATTGGATGACTCAATGCTTTGCATCACACATGCCATAATTTGCAATAGAGGCACATTGTCCTGGGTGAAATCCCGGGGCATCCTTCAAAGAACCATGTAAAGGGAATCCATATCAAAACAAAATATAAAATCAAGTAAATCCAATGTTCATAAGATATACCAATCCTTAGATCATGCAAAGTAAGTTGTTACTTAAGATACAAGCTACATGAATAATTCACATCAGGAATCCCCTTCAAGTTTCACATTAGCTCAGGACTTTATGTAAGTTGACAAGTTTGAATATGGGAGGATGTTCATCTGACCCTATTAGGTGTGCCAACCAAAATAGTGAAATAAAATAATGTATTAAGATAAACTTGACTCGATATTAGAGTCAAAGTTGTTAGGTCAACAGTGGTTGTTTCAATAACATGGTTTTGTTAGTCTGTGGTTTCACAACCCATGGATTGCATGTAATAAATCCTGTAAAAGGCTGGTGACACTCCATTATAATGGGACAAGGATGTGAGTGGTGAAGGCTCACTCAGTCGGGGCAAGGAGGTTTCCCAACTTGATTGGGTTTGGCCAAGGGACTAATATATATATTCCCTTTTTTTCTCGGTTTTGGTTTTCTAGGATAAATCTCATCTTATAATTGATGTATTTTTCTATGTTGGTATTTTTATTTCACTTTATTTTTAATAAGGTATCAGAGCCTGGTATACCTAGACTCTTCAATGAGAGTGGTCTTATGTGAGATCCATGAAGGAAATGCTAAGGAAAATATCATTGGATGGAGTAAAGCTGAGTGATTCTAGGGAGACGGGTGCATGAAGCAATTAAAGATCTAGTACAACAATCTTTTCAAATATTCGTTAATCTACATTACAGTCCTAATATCTCTTCTCCAAAACTTTCAATGGCCAATGTAGGAGGTGCAAGATGCAGTGGAAATATAAATCCACCACCACCTCCTTCGAGGATTTTTTCCAAAGTCACTGCTAGATATGCCCCCTTATCCCTCCCTGTAGTTCTGCATAATTTCCCTGAGAATTATATGAAAAGTCTACCTAAATTCATGGGATAAGGGTATTTAATAGCCACAAAACACATAACATTTTTGGATCAATTTGATGATATTATTGGCATTGAACATGAAGATGTTTACATGAGATTGTTGGTACATACTTTTGAGGGACAAGTTAGAACTTAGTTTAGGGGACTTCTTGCAAATTCCATAGCAACATATGATTATTTAGAAACTTATTTATTAAAATAGTGGGGTGAGGAAAAGGACCATTTATATTATTTATCTGAATTTGTAGCTTTAAGGAAGAAAACAACCGAAACAATTTCTGAATTTATTCAAAGATTCAATAAACTTTATAGAAAAATCCCAGTCGAAGTTAAACCTTCCCAGCCATCTACTAAAGTTACTTTGCAGGGGCATTTGATTCATTTTTTTATTTACTTTTAAGGGAAAGAAGAGTTACAACATTAGTTGGAATGCAAGATGATGCTAACAAAATTGAATCTAATATGATGGAAACAGGAAAACTAAAAACAAAGGTTGATATTGGAATAAGAGAACCTAGAAGATTTAAAGAACGAGGAGGACCCTCTAGTTCTAGAAAAAACAAACAAGAAGAAAAGATGGATGAGATGGCTAAAATCATTAAATGTTTATCAAACAAAATTTCCAGGATGGAAATTGAAAAATAAAAACTTAACCCATATGTTATAAATCAAAATGAATTCAGGAGAAACCTCAATACAAACCCTCAGATTCAACAAAGGCAAATTAAGAATGAGGATCAAAAGATTCAAGCCCCTTTTAAAATGAAAAATATTATACAGGGAGATGATGTTCAATATTATGACAAATTAGATGAGGATATAAACAATCTCAATGATGATGATATTTGTTAAGAACCAAATATCAATATAGCATAGAAAAACCTCAGAAAAAGTACTCAACGCCTTGAAAAAGAAATAATTTCAGATAATAACCCTCTTCGAGGGGGAAACCTCCTTTTACCCCACTTAAATGTTCAAGTACAAGATGATTCAAAATGGAAATGTCTCCTTGGTATATATAGGAGACTAGGAGGTATAATTACAACTAATGGCCTAAAGCTGACATAAATAAATAACATTACTAATATAATGTAATACCTAATTAGGGGTAATGGGCCGTATTCAGGGCTTAACTACCCCTCCTTAGGCAAGTGTTGTCCTAGCTTGGTAACTGAATGCTTCTGTATACTCATCTTCCCAGAGTGGAATATCCGATTAGATGGTTTCCTCCATTTAATGAGGATATAAATGGATCTATTCCTCGGTGAAGTGATTCTTGGAGTGATGGCTTTAGGCTCCAATGATTTTCCTTCCCTCGTCAAGTTCTAGATATAGTTTGAACTGGGATCAACATGGCACTGACATGTGGAAACATGTATGGAAGGTGGGTGTACTGAGAGTGAGAGATCTACGAACAATTCTGATTTGTAATACCCATAGGTACCAATATTTTGCAACACTAAGAGACTATTATTATAATACTTTGTTGATAATTTATTATCAACCTTCTTAGCTTGCTTGGGGACATCTGTTTGTATGGTTTGTAGTCTTAGAAACACCCAATCCCCCTACTTCAAACTTCTTTCCTTTCTGATGTTGATCTACTTGTTGTTTCCTTATGATTATGTGTGTACCATGGTCGGGTTGTCTTTAGTTGGAGAACTTACAGTGATTCTGATCTAGGTCATTACTTCCCCACTTGAACAGATTTTTTTTTTAGATAAGAAGTGATGGAAGGAGATTGGGTATCCATAAAATTCTTATAAATGGTGTCATTGTTTGTTGCGATTATGAAAGGAAGTGTTATATACCACCATTCTGAGGGTAGCCATTTGAGACCATTGTGTTTGTTTATGAGGAGGACAAACAACTAAGGTATCCCCTTCGGACATTTTTCACACTATCTCGGTTTGTCCACCAGTTGAGGATGATGGGATGAGCTATAGGCAATTGAGTACCCAAAAAGAAAATAATTCTATCAAAAATGTCCGATTTGAAGATGGGATCTCTGTCACCCTGATAATCTTTGGTCCTGTGTAGCTTTTAATTTGTCTCTCCACATGAATGCAAGTGACAAGCTGTACCTTTGAAGGGGATGAGAGAGTGCACAAAGTGTGTGTAATTGAATTAGGTTTATCAACAATCACCATGATGACTTTTTTCCTTCAGAGTTTGGTAACCATGTGATGAAATCCCTGGAAACCCCCTCTAGCGTTAGCTTAGGATGGATAATGTTTTGTATGTAAAGACACAGGGGTCTTAATTGTTTCTATCAGAGCTTGGCAAACCAAACATTCTACCACAAACCTTTGAAAATCAGTTTTAAGGCCATCCCAAAAGAATCCTTCTTGACTCTATGGTAGGTTTTCCAAAAATCCTTGGGTATATGCCCTCCTACTAGAGAGGTGTGCAGAGATTCTAATAGTACCTTTTGTTTTGGAGTTGGGAGTTCTTACATAGAAATATATAGAAATCTTTCTACCATAATTGAATCATTTTTCCCATAGCAAATGTATAGAGTGCATTTGGAATCCCTGTGCAACTAACTTGAATGAGGTGCACCTTTTTCATCATTCTTCATTCCATCCCTTCTATTATCCAATGGGTTGGATGATCAAGATAACAGATAAAGGCCTCAACATCTACATCCTTTCTTGAGTGCATCTTGTAACATTTTTCTTCCAACACATGTTTGTGATTTCAAATCCTTAACCCAATATCTTGGTTACCCATTTTTTGTTCTTTTGAAGATGTTTGTTCCAAGTATTTAAGACTATCATGATCTATTTTGACCTTGAAGTGCCTACCACAATGTGGGGCAGGCCATTTCTTCAATGCATGTAGTATTTCCATCATTTCCTTCTCATAAATGGGTTTTGTGTAAGTCCTTTCCTTGGAGTGAATTAAGCTTTCCAAAGGCAGGGGGCATTCCTTCTTACATTAGGACAACGCAATTCCATTTCCAGTGTCACATTCCACAAATGCAGGTTTTGAGTTGGAGTGGGTCCAAGGAGGCAGGGCACACAAATCACCTCTTTAAGTTGTTCAAAGATTTAGTTTCCTCTAGAGACCATGAAAATGTATCAGTTAGTGTTATCCAAGGTGCTTCTATTCTTCCATAGTTCCAGACAAACTTACAGCAGTGATGCCTGTCAAACCCAAAAATCCTCACAGATTCTTCAATGTTTTGGGAATTGGACATGCCATCATGTATTTAGTCTTGTTAGGGTCTACCTGGCCACCTTCATGAGATACAATACCATATTGCGTCTACCTCCTTACTCCAAAGAAACATTTGGATGGGTTTGCATATATTTGTACTCCTTTAAATGGATTTGTAGCACCTTACTTGTCAACATATATAGCACTTAGTCCTCCCAAGACTTGCCTGGAATTAGTATATCATCAAAATTACCTTGCAGTACAAAGGAAGGGATTGAAAATGGAATTCATCCAACCTTGGAATGTGGAAGATTTTGAGGCCAAAGGCACTTGACCAAAGTCCATAATGTCCTTCCTTGAGTTAGATATTTGTTTTGGGATATCTTCTTCCCCTTCATTATGATCACATTGATACCACGAGCGAGATCCAATTTTGAAATAGATTGCTCCATGCAGTTCATCTAACAATTTATGCCCGAAGAGAATGGGAAACTTATCTTTAGCCATTTGATCTTGTTGGAGCTCTCTATAAAATGTCCCCGGACACTATACTTGGAGCTATCTTTCTTGAATACCATTACCACTAGTGTAGAGTAAGAAATTTGGCTAGGTTTAATGATGTTGGCCTCTAACATTTCCTCAACCACGTGCTCAATTTAATTCTTATGGGCATAAGGGTATATGAAAGGTATTATGTTAGGAGGAACACTCCAGGGAATTAGGTGAATTTCCTTGAGTCATGATTTGGTGGGTGGAATATCTTCGATACTTTGGAATGCTGTGAAGTCCTTTGGATGTAGGAATAGATGGGCTTCAGATGTTTGAACATCTAGTGAGCATAGTTGATGCAATAGCATGATGCCCCTTTTCAATAATTTTGTGTCGTACTCCATATTTAGACTTATCCACCTTAAGTTCCCTATGATACCTCTTAACTCTCAATTTCTGGTAGAAATTTCCTTGAAAGTTCTTGAAAATTAAGCCGTGCATTCCCTAATGAATTTAACCATTTGAGATTCCCTATATAATTACAACCTCGCATCACCCACATACGTTATATAGTATTGGACTATTCATTACATATTCCCAAGATTAGTCTTATTGCATTTCACAGAATTGATAGTTCCCTCCAACACCAATCATTACTTGAAACTTTAGCGTTGGATATACAAAGTAATTGAGAGCTTTGGCTAATTTATAGTGAATGAAATTGTAAGTACTGCGGAGGGTAATTAGGACTACAACCTTTTTCTTTTTGATGTATCCTTGATCTTAAGGGTTTGAAGAAATTATAATTCCAATGATACATTACACGATGCTCATTGGGGAGGTCAAATCTTGGATGAAGAGGTGCTTCTCACGTTTTATCACTTGAGATGGTTCTTGTTCTTGTTCTTGTTCTTCTTCTCTCTTCACAATCTATGTAGAATATTTTCTTCTGCCACCACACTTATGTCCCTTAAGCCTTGTTGTCACAATTAAAGCATAAACCTTTTTTTCTTTATTTCCTCCAATTGTGTTGGGGTGTCAGCCTTGTGGGTTGAGGTGTTTTAGAGAGAACAATGCTCCTTCTCTATAGATGTTAGGATTGGGGTCCCTTCAGGCTAGCCATAGCGATATTTTACTTTCATATTTTTACCACCTTAAATACATTCTCTCAATGATTTTGGGTTTAAAGTGAACCTCATGTTGAATGTTATCCTTTAAAGTTCCCTTAGATACATCAATCAAGTGCTCATCTGAAATAGCTGTTACCTTTTATTTTAAATCTTTGGAAGTTCTCTCAATGTGCTCTGATGGCAGACCTTTTGCTTGGAATTTATCAATTGGATAAAGAGGTATTGCTCCTTGTATCACATCATAGTGTGCTATCATTTCTTCCATTGAAATTGTCCAAGTGACAGAGTGATTTGAGAACAAAGCCATGGTCTACATACAAATGTTTTGTTTCTAAATATAAAGAAGCAATTCATACCTTTTGTGTGGCACATTATGGAATCAAAGAATTGCTCCATCTAAAAAATCCATGTGATTGGATTCCTTGCCATCGAACTTCCTCATCTCGATCTTAGGAGCGTGGTTGGTCTTCGTCCTTGCCATCAAACTTCCTCATATCGATCTTAGGAACGTGGTTGGTCTTCAAACCAAAGTTGGATTTTCTCCATTCTTGATTCACCTTCCTTGTGTCCTCATCATGAATTTAATGGGATGCATTTTCATTTTTAGGTGTCTTCTCTGTTACGAAATTTTTCAATACTTCCATGATCTCCCATTTTAAACCCCCCATCATCTCTTGTTATTATCTTCTTTTGTAAATCATTTATGTCCCTACGCATTTCTTCACCTTCATTAAGAGTCCAAGTAGGATTGTATGGAGGCTTATTTGGTGTAGAAGTTCCCCTTTTGGGTGGCATGTTGGCCAAGTATGACTTTTGAACCTTTATTTTGAGGTGGTTATGGTAGACAATCTTTCTTCTGTTGTATCTCCCAAGTTTTGGCCCTTCTGGGTATGAAACTTTCTTTTATGTAGTTCTTTGATATTTATTATTTGCAATGCCACAGGTCTGATCGAAATTGGATGTGCCAAGTGGAATTTACGGTAACTTCCCCACAACTTGTTGATTTTCGGCCTTTCCAGGAGATCTCACTTGTATAGCATGCCCCGCACAAAACAATTAATATAAAATTATAAAAATTGTACCAGAAATACTACAAATTGTCCATGATCTAATGAAACTAGTCCCACTCAATTTGGATACTCTAGGAAGAAGTTATGATTGTTTTACCTGGAACACCTTCTTGAGACTAGTCAATAGGACTAGTCAGATACCCTATCGTACACATGGTGTATATACAAATTTAAGATGAACCAGAAGTGGAAAATTTTACCACGGATACCTTACTAAGTTTTGTGAATATCCTTCAGAGTTCAGGGTCTGAAACATTACAGAAAATTTTTTATAATGAAAATTCCGCAATGACTCAGTTCAGGATGATTCCAGAACCCTATCTTGTACAGGTTGTATCTCCGAAAGTATAAGGCCTCAGGAGCTAAAATTTGAACCCAATGTACCTTGATCCGTCTATTAAATATAATCCAAGACGTTCCTTCTGAAACATTGTAGAAAAAAAGTTATAGAGAAAATTCCAAGGTGTCTCAAATGTAGCAGCGAAACCCCAAGACCTTGAGCTCTAATACCATATGTTAAGAACCAAATATCAATATAGCATAGAAAAACCTCAGAAAAAGTACTCAATGCCTTGAAAAAGAGATAATTTCAGATAATAAGCCTCTTCGAGGGGGAAATCTCCTTTTACCCCACTTAAATGTTCAAGTACAAAATGATTCAAAATGAAAATGTCTCCTTGGTATATATAGGAGACTAGGAGGTATAATTACAACTAATGGCCTAAAGTCGACATAAATAAAATAACATTACTAATATAATATGCCCCAATTAAGGGGTAAGGAGCCAATATTATGGATTAACAATATTGAACCTCATTTAACTCAACAATACTACGAAAAATCTTTAAATATTGGATCATTATTTGATGAGCAAAATATCAATAACTTGGGAGACACTACATTACAATATAAGGATCTTGTTGATTCAAAAATGGTTGATCTTCACAATAAATATGATTTGAGGCCAAGAGATAAGACGTCCACTACCAATCCACCAAAATCACCTAAAGAAAATGAAGCAGTGGTTTCAAAATCACCTACTGAAGTACAAGCTGCTCAAATAAAGCAAGTTGAAACTAAAGCAACAAAAACTAAAAAGATGGAAAACAAAGAAGTTGACGTACATAACAAAGAGTTATAAAATTCAGTTGGCATGTTCAATATTGATAATGAGTGGAATAAAATTAAAATTCCAGTTCCTCTAGTTGAACTTGCCAAAAAATTGGTTTACAAGAAGCAAATTTCAAAGGTAATTAATTTTCCAGATGCAGAATGTCAAGTTAATGTTATTAACTTGCAAGATGAGAAACCAAAGATTATGTTTGGACCACATATTGAAAACTATAAAGGCTCAATGGGTCCATTTTATATCACTCTTACTGTGCATGATCATTTTTTACATAACTAAATGTTATATTCAGGTGCTTCACATAATTTGATGACGAAAATAATAATGGAAAATTTGGGCTTACAAATTACCATACCTTATCAAGATTTATACTCTTTTGATTCCATAAAGTTTAAGTGTTTGGGTATGATTAAAGATTTAGTTGTAAATCTAGCTCAAATTCCAGTTAAAAGTATTCTTATGGATGTGGTAGTAGCTGATGTTCCTGCAAAATATGACATGCTTTTATCAAGATCTTGGGGTGCAAAGTTAAGAGGATCAGTTCAGTTGGACATGACATGTGCCACTATTCCAATTTTTGGTGGATAGTTTACCAAATTGTACAGAGAAACTACATTGGCCTATATAGTAAGTGATCCTAAAAACCCTAATAATTATCCAGTCTATGTTGTTGATCAGGATTTAAGAAATTGTATATTATCTATAAATGATGACTTTGAAGTTTGTACAGAAAATGAAAATATAAAACTAGAAGCTCCAAAGGAAAATTTAAATATTAGAGATGGGATGTGAAAAATGTCTTTTGATGGTGTTTCATATTGGGAAGGAGCAGGAGTTGGAGTACTATTCGTGGCACCAAATGATGAGTATTACATCCCTTTTCTTATAGATTGCAATTTGACATTGATTACACAAATATTGTATGTGAATACAGAGCTTTAATTTTAGGATTAGAAGTTGCTAGAAAATTAAAAATCAAACATTTGATAGTTTATGGGGATGCAGAACTTATTGTAAAATAGATCAAAAAATATATATCAAGCTAAGCATCCTGGAATGAGGTCTTATAGAAATTGTGCATGGGATTTGATAAAAAACATTTTCTTATCTTTCAACATTCATGGTATTCCCAGATTGCATAATCAACAAGTGGATTCATTAGCTAAAGCTGCACCTATCTTCATACCACCCACTGTTTTGAAATTGAAGTATCACATTGACATGAGTCATAAACCTTCAATTCCAAATAATGTTCACTATTGGAAATTTTTTGAATATGATGAACAAATTAATTTTTTTTTGGACATGGTAGATGAATTTTATGAGACACACATAGATAAGGAAAATCAAAATGATCCAGTTTGGATTATGAAAGAAGGATAAAATCTAGACAAATTCAAAGATAGAATTGCAAATCAAAAAATGCTTTTTCTAAAGAATAATCAAATTCCAAAGGGTCTTATTCCATTAGAAAGACTATTCGACCAAAATGATATCCCTTTAAAATCTACCTTGCAGCATCAACCTGAAGAGGTTGAATATTGTTATGTGGGATCAAATGAAAATCCAAAACTACTCAAGTTGTCTAAATATCTTCCCACTGAACTCAAGAGTAAATATGATGAATTACTCAAAGAATATAAATATGTTTTTTCATTGTCCTGTGAAGACTTAAAAACTTATGATACTTCTATTATTGAGCATAACATTCCATTAAAACCATGTATCAAGCCTTTCAAGAAAAATATTAGAAAGATAAATCCTATTATGTTGTTAGCAATATAAATGGAGGTCACAAATATTCTTGATTAAAAAATCATCGTACCTCTTAGATACTCTGAATGAGTATCCAATTTGGTTCTTGTCAGAAAGAAGAATGGAGAGATAACATTGTGTGTTGATTTTAGAAATCTGAATTGGTCTTCTTTAAAAGACAAATACCCTCTTCCTAAAATGGATCATGTTCTTGAAAAGGTTGTTGGATCATGTTGTCATTGATGCCATTAGTTTGACTGATTGATGTCAAGTGATGGATTGTTTGATAGGCTTGATTGATTGATGATTGATGAACAATGTATATGTATTATCCTTGATGAGAATGATAGATTTCAAGTGGAAACCAATCGATGAAGATGGATCAATGAGTTTTCATTGATATGATGAAGATGGATCAATGAGTTGTCATTGATACATGATGCATAGTTGATGTATATGATGTAGTGGTGGATTGATGCATAGATGAAACATTAGTCTTATCATGATTGATAAGGTGCACAAATGGATGAACTCCAAAGTGGTCCCATTATGGTGAAATCCCTCATGGGAAGACACTTTGTGGTTGAGTTGTTGTTGAGAGAACCCATGCTTGTATGTGGAATAATGAGATTAATATCAACGAAGTTGTTAGTGAAAATATCATAGATGGATAGTGCTTGTCATGCCATTTCCGGTGGTATGTGGAATGTCACATAACTCCTCATGGTTTGAGAGTTATGGATTTATGAAGTTGAAGGACCCCCATGTGTTGGCTTGAAGCCCCAAATGGTCAAAAAAGTCAAGGTTCCCTAAAAAGAAGAAATCATTATTTAAATGATAAAGTAAAGTGGCAAAGTCAAGATGGATTATTTAAATAATAAAGAGAAGTGACAAAATCAAGAAGGAATATTTAAATGATAAAGTATTGGAAAATTTTCTATTTATGGAAAGTGGTTAACCCTAAAATAAGGAAAATAGGTTAAGTGACCTAGAAATGGGTTAAGTGAACTAGAGAATGAAAGTATAAATAAGATAGCAATGGTCTCTTGCAAATCATCCTTTTTGGGGGATCAATGGAGAGCTTCTTGTGAGAATATATTTTGGAGTATTGATGGAGAGCTTCTTGTGAGAGCATATTTGGTATGGATCTCTTGAGCATGATTGAAGATCTATTCTGAGAAAGAGAGAGTGAGGAGGATCTCATGGATGCATAAAAGTTTCGGCAATATCGGAGATCTTGACGAAAAAAGTCTCGGAGCTTCAGAAACCCTAGTTTTTGAGGTGTACGCGGGCTGTAATGAGCCAGGGCGCGTACATACATGGGTTGTATGAGGACAGGGCATGTATAGTGGATGGAATGATGAAGACTTGTGTTTGAGCTGGTGCCAAGCTCTTGGATGATGAGGCAGGTTCCAAATCTGCATTCTATGGGCTCAGATATGCCACTGAAATACTGGTATGGATACATTATTGTCTTGATGGATACTATTGTTTGATGTGTTGTGAATGCTTAGGGAATTCTTAGTATAGCTTCTATGATGTGTTTCAGTTTGGTTGATTTGGTTGATGGAGTGAGCAGTACTCTTGCGATTCAGTGGTGACATGATTTCTATGGTATACTAGTTTTTTATACATGATTGAGATAGCATTAATATTGATTGGGTGATGGAGCATGAGTAGACTATTGGAAAGATTGGATGTGTTGTGACTAGATGGTGGTCAGATTGGACAGCCAGTAACATAAGAAAATGATATATTGGTTACAGAGGATATGAGTTGATCTTGAAGGATAAACCTGTAATGTCCCCCACCTCTTGATAAAGAGGTGATGAGGAGACTCACTGGCCTGGGAATCCCCACTAGGTCATAGTCTCACACTGAGGGGGAAATTCACCTAGACTAAGGTTATATTCTTAAGTTGAATTAAAGAAAAAGGTTAAAAGGAGTAAAAGATAACTCAATAAAAGAATAGAAGTTAACCCTGGGAGTTAATCTAACTCAACAGAGGAATAGAAAGAAAATTATAAATAGAAGGCTGGGGCACACCTATTATTCATTTTGGATTTGGTATATTGCTTGTTATTGCTCTTGAGCATACAGTTTGGGGGTTTTTCTATACAAACCCTTGTGAGAAACTCAGTGGTGAAAGACCCACTTACCTTGTTCCACAACTTGGTCTCGGGGATGAAAGACTCCTCCACACCATTCTACACTCAGCATATTTCCACCTAGCAGTTCAGAAGATAATAGGGTCGTATTGTTCTTGAGTTTTCAGCAAGGGTGCACCATCACCTAGAGAAGGGTTCGATCCAGTTGATCAGGAGGACCTTTGGCCATTCCGTCACTTGGGTTTTACTTGCAGGGGCACAACCATCATTTTGAGGGTTTTTTTGGAGAGTTATCACCATCAGATATTTAGTTCCAGACTAGGATGACTTGGAGACAAAGGGGACGTCCTATGATTCAGTAAATCTCAAATCTAGAGAGCTTCACCTAGAATCTAAGTCTAAAACTTCTCCTACAGGGTTTTCATAGCCCGATCTACATTTCTGGGAAGTTTCAGGGCATTTGGAGACATTTCTCATCAGGGCCGAACAACCTAGGGTTCCAGGCATCCAGGAGGGCACAACTTCATTAGAGGATTCAGGGTTTGGAAGAGTTTTCCTTAGCCTTTTGGCTTGAGATTTCGGGAGGGTGTTCCTATCACCCAGATCTATCAGTTGGTAGAGTTTGGGCTCATTTGGAGTCTTCTTGCAGTCAGGCCGAGTTATTGAGGGTTTCAGCCTTCTAGTGGAGCATGGCATCTTCCAGCTTGAGTAAATGGAATTCAGATCTACTTGTATTGGTCTTCATCTCTCATTCAGCCTTTGGAGGCTTATTTTGTATCGGTAGAGCATTTTGTAGCAGCTCGTATTTCTTATCTATTGGGCCATCTGAAGATTATTCCATATCTACCCTCTATTGTATTGGTTCCATGCTTCTTACAATAAAAGGTCAGATCCTTGCTTGTGTTTCTATATCTTGAATGTATTGTGATCTTTCATGTGTTGGATGAATCTTGTATGAACACCCTTAATAATTGAACAACTCAATAAGTCACCTGCACATCATACACAACAGTGGTAGTTCGTGGTTTCAAGTGAAAAAATTGGCTTGGGATCATTACAGTGGTATCAGAGCTTTGAACCTCCAAACCTATGGAGGGTTTAGTGCATGAAGAGGTACGGTGGAATCATTATGGGTAGAAGGAAGAAACCCAACAGTGAAACAGAGACTGAAATGGAAGGGTCAGGGGATGACCGTGATCCTTAGGGCTTGGCCTTCTTGGTAGCTGAATTTGACAAGTTCCAGAAAACCATAAATCTCACAGAAAGCAAATTGGTCCACCAGTTAGATGAGAACCAGGAAACCAACAGAAGGGGACAGGTCAAAATTTCTGAAACTTTGAAGAAGGTTGATGAGAATCTGCAGAAGATTGACCAGAACCAATCCCGGATAACTGATATTTTGATGCAAATGACCCATCAAGGGAAGGACCCTGAGACATATGGGAATAAGGTGGTTGGTGGATCCGATGGATTCCATGGTGAGATCAGATATAACCCAGAGAAGGATCCCAGATCCGAAGGAAGTCAGGGAGGAGGCATGTCCAATAGTCAGATGGGTAGCAGGTTCAACCCTAGGCCATACATGCCCGCGTTCACAGATGAACAGCTAGGATGACATTTGGGTAGCAGGGCTAATCCGAGGCCATACATGCCCACATTCACAGATGATCAAGGGAAATAGGAACAGGTGGAGGACTTTGTTGAACAAATGATGAGATGTACTAAGGAGTACTACAATTTGTACATGAGGATTCAAAGGTAGATGTCCCTGGAACAGTACTACCAACTCAGGTTCAGAAATCAACCTAGGTCGAACCACAGGGGCAGTTTTGAGTTTGAACGAAAAGCAGGGAAGATAGAGATTCCATACTTTGATGGTACGACCAAGATGATAGCACAGGCGTGGATGCAAAAGCTGGACACCTATCTACAACTTAACCCAATGAGGGAAATGGAGGCTATCAAGTTTGCTACTATGTACTTGGATGGAAAGGCTCACGATTGGTGGTATCATGTGTTATCACTGAAATTTCGTCCGCACAAGGCGACAAGAACTCCGCATCATCAACACAGAAAAACAGTCATTCATGGCACAAGGATTAATTCCACAGCACAGCAAAAGGGTCAAAACTATGCA
>SNQJ01S0114009.1:52808-73152 GCA_010110895.2 Picea sitchensis | reverse complement strand
TTCTTTGACATTTCCAAAACGCGATCCTCGAGACTCAGACGCGCTCTTTACACACTAGCTCTCCTGGCTAGGCTCCTGGCCCATATGACCGTTATCCCCATGACCGCAGCCAAACCTCCTTGCACTTTTAAAGACCGTGCAGGTTCTCCTCGATCCAACGGTGGTCGGACCCTGTGCTCGGATCTGACGGCTGAGACCTCTCCTTCTCTTTAGCGCGCTCTTCTTGTCTATATTCAGATCTGACGGCCCTCGTTCTGTCGAGATTTCACCTTGGCTTTTCCCGATGGTAAACCTCGTGCAACTCCTGTCCGATCTGACTGCTGACGGGATTTCTGAATGAGATCCAACGGCTGTGGATCTCTGTCTTCCTTCTCTTCTGTGAACTCCTGTATCTTGAGCTTTGCTATGTGCGTGCTCTTCGACGTTGTTCCTCCTGAGCTTTCACTTCCAAATCCCCAAGGGATTCTTGGACTTCTGTGCCTCTACAGATTCTTTACATGCACACTCTAATCCTTCCATCTTCACTGTTGTACTTAAGCCATCATCACTACTGTACTTGCCATCAATGACAAGTCTACGCTGCTTGTAAAACATGCCAACAATCCTTTGTACATTCTTCCTGTACCCATGCCATCTTCATTGTTGTACTTGCCATCAATGACAAGCAAATGCTACCTATTAAACATTTCCAACATTCCACCCTCAGGAGCATCCTATAAATCTATCTTTCTTCTCTTGCTCGAGGAAGCACCTTGAGTGGTTCTAGTCCTGGGAATGCTTCAAGGCTCTAGAGACTACAAAAAAAAAACATTGTTATAATTTTTTTTCCTCAATGAAATAATAGACACACAAAATGATACTTTGTAATTTAACCTAAGACAAATCACTACATATTCTACTGTCAATCATGAGGGTGTTACCCTCCTTTGTGACCCCAATATCTCTGTGATGCCACCCTACATTAGTTACAAGGAGAAATTCAAGAAAATTGAACAAATATGCATAAAATCAAATTCATGATACAAATTTTTTTATCATCGACACATTATCTCACCGTGAATATCTTGGGCCTTGATGGATATTTTCTGGTATATGGAGCACTAGATTATACAAACTTCTTCGAGGAAACCTTTCCCATGGAAGATTCGGTGGATGGGGCTGATGGAAATGGTGGTGGGGTTGGGTGGCATAGAGGTGAATCCCCTGTCGATGGACGCGATGGAAGAGGTGGTTCATATGGGCGGCCTGTGTGTGAATACACTAAGGATTTGTGCAATAAGATAAATGTTGGGGGTGGGTTTTGATAGGCCCCCACAGGCTTCACAAGTGATTGCAACCGCCTAGGCCTGGGTAAATTTCTCCATTAAATTTATTATTTAAATAATTTATTTTTTATTCACTTTGAATTATAGTATACTCATCACTTCACTTTATTATTTACCTTTTAAAATCCCTTAAACCACTTTGACTACTTTGACCTTTTGGGTCTTCTAGATGACATGTGAGGGTCCTCCAACTTCATAAGGCCATAACTCTCAAACCGTGAGGAGTTATGTGACGTTCCACATACCACCAGAAATGGCATGACATGTACTATTAATATAGAATAATATTGTCTGAAAATATATGATAACTCATACCTTTACCCATCAAGCAAACTTGGGTCCATTACCCAAACCTGGGGTCTCCAACTTCTCATGGCCATAACTCTCTAACCATGAGGAGTTATGTGACATTCTACATACCACCGTAAATGGCATGAAAAGCACTATACATATAGGATAGTTCCACCAACAATTTCCTTGATATTCATCTCTTTATTCCACATACAAGCATGGGTCCTCCAACCATTCTTCTAGGATAATTCAATCCGCAAAGCATCTTCCCATGAGGGATTTCACAATAAGGGGACCACTTTGGAGTTCATCCATTTGTGCACCTTATCAATCATGATAAGACAATAATGAGAGAATGGGTCCGCCAACCATTCTTCTAGGATAACTCAATCCGCAAAGCGTCTTCCCATGAGGGCTTTCACCATAAGGGGACCACTTTGGAGTTCATCCATCTGTGCACCTTATCAATCATGATAAGACAATAATGAGTCATATATACATTTTTCCAACAATGCATCATATACCAATGAAACCACATCGATCCATCTTCATCATGTATAAATGACAACTCATTGATCCATCTTCATCATATCAATGAAAACTCATTGATCCATCTTCATCTATGCATTCTCATCAAGGACAATACATATTATATTACATCAATCATCAATCAATTCATCCTTTGACATCAATCAATCACTTGACATCAATCAATGACATCAATCAATCAAACCATTTTCATCAATGACAACATGATCCAACACTTGATACACACTTGACATAGTTTGTTACTCACATTTTCTTTTAAGAAGAAACAATGCACATTCTAATTCAATTTCCATGTTGGCATACCCAAAATTATTGGAGGTACCACTTCACTCTACAAGAATGGGAAGATATGAAATACAAAATTTTCTTATCCTAGATTATCAATTAATGCAGCAAAACAAATAAAAAATAAGAAGTCAAATGTGGCAGCACTAAAAGAATTTCCAAATTCCAATTAGTAAATAATTTGGCAGTTAATCAATAAATTTCAAATGAAAAGAGATTCAATTTGATTTGGTAGTGAATCAAGTAAGTTTCAAATGACAGGAGCTGCAATTTGATTTGGCAGCGATACAAATAAGTTTCAAATGACAGGAGCTACAATTTGATTTGGTTGCGATACAATATTTTTCAATTACAGGAGCTGCAATTTGATTTGGCAGCGTTACAATATTTTCAAATTACAAGAGCCGCAATTTGATTTGGCAGCGTAAAATTCTTAGTTCTAGAATTGCAACCATTTCAACAGTGGAAACATCGCCTAAGAAAAATTGAACTGCAATCTACATATACAACAATTGCTTTAAGAGCTAAGTTTCTGGATCTCTAGTTTATCTGTAGAGTCCCAAGAAATTCACATTTAAAAATGTGATTCAACTTTAAAACCACATCTTCTCTAACAATTAATTTGAAAGGAGTTTACAAGTCATAGATCACACAACGAAATTTATGAACACCACCGATTTTTCACAGTGACTCAATGAGATCAATTTCTCAAACCGACATCGACTAGATAACGATCTTACATGTTCTAGTTACATAATTCATTTAATTTTTACAACGATCTACATCACATTTTTTTGGAATACAAATTGTTTTTTTTTATAAAGCTACAACGTCTCCAAAATATTTTAAAATTTCGATCTTAACTAAAATCTACAACCTGACCAAAATGTAAATTCATGATTGAAGTAATTCAACAACCAATGAATAATTAATATCAGAACTTGATCAATCTCAAAGACCAAGGAAATCCTACATTTCTGGGATTATAATTTATTGACAACAATCAACAATTTACAAATTTACGTGCAATTTTCTTAACAGTAATTACAAAATTTTGTTCCTAGAATCGAACGACTAAATACAGAGACTAAGGAAATAAAAAAAAATTCAAGATCGAATCAATTAAAAGAAACAACGAAATTCATGTATTAGTGTTCGCTATTTTGAAAGGAAACAATAATGTGTAGATCGGGTTTGATGAGTTCTATACATGACTCCATAAAAGTAGTTTCCAGCTACATATAAAACACAAAGATTTGGTAATCTATTAGTCTAGTCTTGCCTAAATTTTTGCAAAGACCCACACCAATTTTTAATGCGAAAAGAAATAGATTGACACATAAAAACATATTCTCTAAAACAGGGTCTGGTAATTGATCATAAAAGAGTAAGTAGTTTGAACATGTAAAAATTTAAATGCAACATTTTGTTGATTGTAGAGCCTTATTACCTTCCTTCGGATGTATTTGTTTCTAGCCATGTTTATACCCCATGAAGACTTTAAACCTTGGAAGACTGTACACCCCTCCACGTGGAGGAGTACCAGAGGGGCTTTCCCCTCATATGGGGGTTGGGGGCAAGCGTGCCCTCGATGAGGGTTTGGGGGTGAATCCCCCAAAGGAAAAATTGCCTTGTAAATGTATATTGTAATTTCATAGTAAATCTAGATCTTTCATTACAAGGTCACAGATTTGACGATAGAAGTTATGTTAGTTTTTTTTCCTAGAAGGAAACCTTATTTTATGAGGGAAATGTATTGCGACTATGTATCATTGCGAATATTGTATTTTGAGTGAGGAGAGTGTGAGAGAAAGAAGAATAAGTTACAAAGGGTGTGTTATAGGTTGTATCCCTTCATTTGTTGGATAATAAAAAGGAAGGACCTGGCAATTTATTTGGTGGATGCATCCCACACTAGGTGAACCACATATATTTGTGTCTCTATTTTATTGTGTATCTTCTATGTTTTGTTTCTGCATTTTATTTTATTTTATTTCTCTTAGATCCTATTTTTATAAAAACTGGTATAAGAGCGAAAGGTAACTCGCAGAAAAAGAGGGTTCCTGGTTTGAGTGGGAGCAGTGGCAGAAGATGGAAATTTTAGGGTGGAGAAATTTAATGACCAAAACTACTAGTTATGGAAGATGCAAATGGAAGATTATTTATATCAGAAGGATCTATTCCTACCATTCGATGGAATAAGAGAGAATTCGATGGCCATGAAGGATGAAGAATGGGATTTCCTTGAAACAAAGGCACTAGGAACGATACGACTGATCCTGGAAGCATCGATGGCTTTGAATATTTCAAAAGAAAAGACAATGAATTAGTTGATGGACGCATTGGATAAACTATATGAAAAACAATCAATGTCCAATAAGGTATTTCTAATGACGATATTATTTAATATGAAGATGTCAGAATGTGGGTTTGCTGTGGATCATTTAAATGAATTCAATACGGTTACTAATAAGCTAAGTTTTGTAAAAGTGGAATTTTATGATGAGGTCAGGGCTCTTCTAATATTGTTCCCATTTCCAGAAAGCTAGAATGGATTGGTCATGGCTATAAGTAGCTCTGTCTCTGGTTCAAATACTTTAAAATTTGATGATGTCGTTGGTGTTATCCTTAGTGAGGAAATGTGACGGAAAAGCACATGTGAGACATCAGGTAGTGCGCTAAACATGAAGAATAGGGGAAGAAAAAAGGATAGAGGAAAGGGATAAGGGAACCACGGGAATTCTAGGAAGGGAAAATCCAAATCTAGACTAGGAAAGATAGAGTGTTGGAATTGTGGAAAGAAAGGACATCTGAAGAAAGACTGCAGAGCTCCAAAGAAACAAAGAGATGGAAAACAAGAGAAAAATCAGAAAGCAAATGTAACAGGTGATGTGTTACAAGATGATTTGATTCTTTTTGGAGATAACATTTATGAGTATTTGGTAGTGGATTCAGGGGATTCATTTCATGCCACACCCCATATGAAACATTTTCTATAGTATGTTCAAGGTGATTTTGGACAAATTCATTTGGGTGATGATGCACCATGCAAAATTGTTGGAATGGGAAAGGTAAAAATAAAGAAAAGGAATGGAAACCAATGATTGTTGAAAGATGTAAGACATGTTCCATATCTAAGGAAAAATCTAATTTCAACAGGGCAGTTGGCAAGTGAAGGTTGTATATCCATATTTACAGATAATGTGTGGAAGGCCAACAAAGGATCATTGGTGATAGAAAAAGGAGAGAAGGTAGGTACATTGTATTTATGTACTAGTAATACTAACTCTTCTATCTATTTAGCTTCTATGGGAGTGGATACATAATTGTGGCATAATAGGCTTTGACACATGAGTGAGAAGTGGATGCAGATAATTCACAAAAAAATATTTCTACCATATCTTAAACAAATTGATTTGGATTTTTGTGAGCATTGTGTTTATGGAAAACAGAAGAGAGTCGGAAAATAAAATAAGAGTGAAAGGTTAGAGATGATTCATACATATGTATGGGAACCAACTTAGGTATCATCTCTTGTTGGATCTAGTTATTATGTTACTTTCATTGATGATGCAACTAGAAAAATTAGGGTTTATTGCATTAAAAAAAAATATGATGTTTTTGATACTTTTAAGAAATGGAAAGATTTGGTTGAGAATGAGACAGGAAAAAGGTTGAAGTGTCTCATGTCATACAATGAAGGTGAATATTGCAATAAGGATTTTGATGATTATTGTTCATACCATGTGATTTGTAGAGAGAAGACAGTTCCAGGAACACCACAATAAAATGGTGTGTCAGAAATGATGAACATGAAAATCATGGAACGTGCAAGGAGTATGAGATTGCATGTTGGTTTCCCATTACAGGTCTATGAAGATGCTATAGATATTGTTGTTTACTTAATAAACAAAGGACCTTCAATCTCTTTGGATGGTATAATTCCAGAGGAGTCATGGATAGGTAAAAAGGTAAACTCTTATGTTTTGAATACTTTCGGTTGTGAAGCAGAGAAATCATCCTTCCATTCAAATACCAAGCATATACATATTAGGTACAATTTCATATGATCCTTCATGGAAGATGGAGATTGAAAAAATACACACTAGCCATAATCCTGTAGACATGTTAACAAAGGAAGTAACTAGGGAGAAACTGAGTTCTTTTTCAGTTTCAGCTGGTATTAAAGCATGAAGGTGAAGATGAGAAATTTGTCAGGTTCAAGAAGGATCATATTCCAGTAGATACAACCGTGGTGGAGTTGTTGAGATCAGTCTCCAAGTGGGATATTGTTAGTTGTGGAGCCTGATTATCTTCCTGATTCATAGGTATTTGTTTTCAGCCATGTTTATACACCATGATGAATTTACACCCCTTAGATATGACAATATAAGTTATGTTAGGGTTTTTTTACTTAGAAGGAAACCCTCTTTATGAGGGAAATGTATTGTGGCTATGTATCATTGTGAATATTGTATTCTGAGTGAGGAGGCTGTGAGAGAAATAAGAGGAATTTACATAAGGTGTGTTGTAGGTTGTATCCCTTCATTTGTTGGATAATAAAAAGGAAGGACCTAGCAATTTCTTTGGTGGATGTAGCCCACACTAGGTGAACCACATATATCTATGTCTCTATTGTATTGTGTATCTTATGTGTTTTATTTCCGCATTTTTATTTTATTTTATTGTTGCTCAATCTTGTTTTTCTAACACATTCAGTTAATTCAAAGCACAAAGATTTTTTTTTTCCAGAAAATATCAGGAATCGAAATTTGATTTGTAAAAATGATTGACAAAGTAATTAAACAATTGAGGGAAAACTCTCTTGTAAAAAAATACAACGAACAACCTCAACATCAAAGTCTAAAAATTGATACTTAAATAAATCAAATTCTAGGTTGTATATTGAATTGGCAGCGAAAGAGGAACTTCAATATTCCTGGGTTGCAATAAATTGGTAGCATTCACAAGAGGTACAAGAAAAATCATTCCTGCCATTTAATTTCACAACGAATTACATATTTTAATTTCACAAGCAATATAAAATATGTGGTGAATAGAGGCAAATTCCATATTCAAAATTTAAAGTGAAATATAATTCTTTTCTTCAGAAACACAAATGTTTGTTAGGAGTCCATGCAAATTTCTAAATTCAGGAGTTGTAATTTAATTTGGCAGCGAAAAACAAAATTTCTAAATTTTGAGTTTGTAAAATAAAAAGATAACTACCCACCTAATTTCTAATCACAATTTACTCTCATTACAATTACAATTTCAAAAATAAAATACCAGAACCATTGAAGATGGATAGTTGAGGAAATCCACCAATGCCTTTCACTCCTTCTTTGTTCCCGCTTGCTAATCACAGAGACTTCACCGGTACCTCCCAGCCAATGTTATGGGTACTCATCTTCCCCCTTAGCCCCCTAAGCCGCAAAGGGGCCACACACAAGAAACCAACAAACTGAAAGTAGATTCATAGAAATATTTGGAACATATAGAACATTCTAAAAAATGCCATTGTCGATTTCCACTCTCCCCTCTCCTGCTACTACTACTGGAGTATCATCCCCCATGAGAATAGGGGGTCTTGAGCATGGACCCAAGGAAGAGAAAACTTCATCTTTCACTGCCATATGAAGGGATGCACTAGAATCTATAATCCATGAATCATATGAGGAATTAATTGCAACCAGAGCATGATTATTACCTTTCGTAGGAGCATGATCTTCTTCCTTCTTCTTCTTGACTCTCTCTAGAATGAAGTTTCCAAGGTTGTTCTGTTGAAGTTCCTCTTCCATAAGATTGATCTGTTTCTTCATGCATGTGGATTCTTCATGATTGCGTTTATTGAAGTAAGTGAACTTCTTTCCCTTCTTCTTCTTGGAATCTGAATATTCTTTGGAACCTGAAGAATCATTAAAGGGTTTGGAATATCCCTCCTTCCCGTTCTATTTGGATGACTATTTTCCATCATGCATGGTGAGTGCATGTGATTTTGGATATTTCATTAGGCCCATCTGTATGATTTTTGTCTGCTCTTGTGTAAGAGACTCAATGAACTGAGCCAACGTAGGCATTTTCCAATTTGTTCCAAAAAGACATCTGCTAGAATGGAAATTGGAGACATATATAGTGTATTCTGGTCCTAACTTGGATAAGATTGTTAGAATATGTTGTTTCTCTTGTGTAGACTTGCCAATACCACATTCACCCAAGCTCAATAGAAAATATTTAAATTTAGTAAAGAAATCTTGTATATTATCAAAACTTTTAGGGTCTAAGGTACTCAACTCTACCTCAAGCATATGACCTCACATCTCATCCTGGTTTCCAAAGAATCCTTCCAGGGTGGTCCAGATCTCATTTAGAGTCTTGCATGCAACAACATGAAATCATAAATCAGTGGATATTAACTCAAGAAGTAGTCATGTGGCCTCATCCTTACAGTTCACCCATCTCATCTTCTCAATCATTGATGTAGGTTTTGCTTCTGTCGTTATCGTCAAATTATACATTCCTTTCCTTCTGAGTTGGAATACTGCCTTGGGCTTCCAATCAAAATAATTGTATGGTGTGAGGATTACCACAAAGTTTGATTGTATAATAATTTTCCTATCCATCTCTCCCACTGTTTCTAAGAACCCCTAAAAATTTACTCTCAATCTGCAAGTGAAAACTTAAGAAATCACGATAGAAAGGGCACTTTAAGTGAAAAATTGTATCAGTTTTAGAAGGCTATATTGCGGCTTACTTTCTGAGCCAAGGGCAAGGAATCTCTCCAAATGGTTGAAAAGCCACTTGCAGAATGGGTCTATTTACTTCTCGCTCGGGTTGTTTCCTCAAAAACTTAATATTTTGGGAGAAATCATTGTAGAAAGGTATGACCAAGGATTTGTATCAGTTTCAGGAGGCTATCTTGCGGCTTGCTTTTTGAGAAAACGGTGGAGAATCTCGCCAAATAGTTGAAAACACACTTCCAAAATGGGTCGATTTACTTTCCACGTGGGTTGTTTCCTCAAAAAACATGATAGTTTGGGAGGAATAATTGATGAAAGGTATGACCATGGATTTAGCTCATCGAAACTTCGATTTTCCTTATTCTTTGGCTTGTTTGGCTTGCTCCAAGCAACATAGATCTAATACCATGTTAGTGTTTCATGGAAACCTACAAAAGAGATCGAGCTAAAGCACACACAAGAAAATCTTATCAAGAAAAGGAAGAGAGATACACA
Organism: Picea sitchensis; assembly: GCA_010110895.2. Classification (NCBI taxonomy): domain Eukaryota; kingdom Viridiplantae; phylum Streptophyta; class Pinopsida; order Pinales; family Pinaceae; genus Picea; species Picea sitchensis. Next base: position 63,467 of record SNQJ01S0114009.1, on the reverse strand, counting down.
ATGAAGAATTAGAATCAATGCATATTATTATCTTATCAATGAGTGAGTGATATTCACTCATATAGGAAATGATATCCTATAATTAGGAATGCATGCATAATAGTGATGGTATACGATTAGAAAGTCTAAAATAGAACTAGTCAGTTAACTCCCATTGAACTAGTGTTCAAGTCTAAAATAGAACTAGTCAGTTAACTCCCACTGAACTAGTGTTACTCCCAATGAACTAGTGTGTCGAAAATAGAAATTTCTCCAACATCCCTTTCAATCTCATCACCCTACTATTAGCACCATGATTTTCATAGATAAGGTTAGAGGTTTGTCATCAGTTTGCAAATTCATGCTTGTTAGCACCAATATTGTTTTTATTCCTGGCATCATCCAACATCTCCATGGGTCGGTTTCAAAAGGAAGCTTTATCATTTATGATTTCCATTTCCATTTGCAACTGCACGCTGCAAAATTTGATGTGCACCGTGCAAAGGATGTTGTCACACACAGGATGTTGTCATGCATAGGATTTTTTCGTGCAGAGGATGTTGTTGCACAAAGGATGTTGTCATGTAGAGGATTTTGTTGCACAAATGATTTTTTCGTGTAGAGGATTTTGTCACGTAGAGGATGTTGTCACGCAAAGGATTTTCCTACACACAGGATACAAGGCCTGTTGCGTAAATGACTAGTTTAGTGGTCAACTTAGAGATCACTTTATGACCAACTAGAGAGGAATTTTGAAAATCCCCAATTGGTTTTTGTCGAGGACAAAACAAGTAATAAAAACCTCTCTCATATTTGCAAAAGGTGTCACAGGTTGGGAGATTCGAAGGAATATTTGAGCCCTATTTTTCAGTTTTTATGATTTCCTATTTGAGACATGTTTTTGCAACACGTATTCCAGCCAGCTGGAGATGAATTTAAAGAAATCAATAAAGGGTTTTATTTAGAACGATCTCACCTACAAAAATTGTTCTTAGATGTTACACAACTATTACAGTTTGAGAATTACAAGTGACATTTTGAAGCCTGTTTTTCAAAATTTTGCCTCCTGAAAAGCAGGAAATCAGTTAAACGTGTCATTTTTTGTTTGTAACTATTTCTATTTTTGGAAATGGGTTGGAGTTAGAAATGGTGAGTTGGAAAGGACCTATAGTGCGATATATTTCATGGTACAATAGTATAGAAGGGTTGGACCCTTGGGGAAGAAGACTTGTTTATTTCTTTGAAGTTAATGCAAAAGTTTCATTTTTCTAAAATTTGAGATTCATCACAGTGTTTATATTCAGTATGTGTTTCTTGTATATCATTTCCATGATTATGTTTTTCTGCTAGAATTGTCTGAGAGTAAGTGGTAGGAATTCATCTATGTTTGATGCTCCTTTCACACTAATGATGCATGTTATGTGTTAATGGTTACTTTTATAGAATTCATCTTCACTTGTTGCTATGTTTAGTAATTAATCTTTGTGTCCTTTATTCTAAAGATGAATTGGAGATTTATCCATTGATGGATTCGTGTAGTGTAGTGGGATTTCTTCTCCTTTCGATCTCCCATTTCATATAATTTATTTGTTGATCATAGAACCTATTTTTCCTCAAATCTGCAGAAAGAAACCAACTAGTTGTTGACTGTAAAAACATTGAAATTCAGGCCTTGACTCCATTCCCCAATGGTACATTTTCCTTGTTTGTCCTACCATCCCTTTTAAAAACAAAAACAACCCTGTCCTATTGCAAAATATGAACGTTGTGAATTTATTGATGAATCCTTTGAGTTATTACCAGTCATTAGACATATGAGAGAGCCCTCTCTAATTGTATAGGTCAGAATAAAATCTAAAGTTGGTTGAAATAGTTACCTTTGGGTTTTCTTTGATACAACCCAAAGAAATTCCTGAGTGTTAACATTTTGGCATTGTTGTTGGGGACCGAAAGTTGCATGTTCCCTGGGAGAAATGACAAGGTTTAGACCTGATTTATGATGGTGGATAGAGGTCAGACACAAGAAGGTTGTACATCAAATGTGGTTTAGAGACTCCACTAGAGGATGAGATCCATTGAAAGAGGTATGAAAGGACATCATGGGAGAAAACAAGTACCTAAAGTTGAGTTTTTTCCAACACATAACATTTTTTGTTATTAATGACGTTTTTTCCTTTCCTGAACATGATAAACAAATTTTTTTTTACCTATTGCATTCAAATGATGATCATGAGAATATTGCACTTGTATATCCTCCTATTAAATTTATACATATATCTCCTCATTGTATCATTGATTTTGATCAAAATCTTCCATCTGAGCCATGTGATGACCATAGCCAAGTTGATGAGACTCATGGAATCAAGGATGATATCTCACCTCTTGTACTTGTTCCAATGCCCTCCAAGATTCAACAGAGATACAAACCTTTAAAATTACTTCACATCCTTCATAATGTTCCTCCAAATCACTATAAGTACCTACTTGTGCTTGATGGAGAACCTAATACCATCACAGCTGAAAAACACATCCAATACTTTGAACATTTTATTGATTTGTTTGAGATTGATCATGACGATGTTTGTATGAGGTCCTTCTCTCAATCCTTGAAAGGGGATACCAAAGACTGGTTTAAACACTTACAGCCAAAGACAATTATCTCATGGGAGGAATTGAAGAATGTCTTTTTGAAATTTTGGGGAAAGATAAAATATTTGGATCTACATCTTACAGAGTTCTATTCCATGAAAAGGAAAAGCAATGAAACTATTTCTACATGCAGTAGAAGGTTTTCCAGTATTTATTGCAGGTATCCCAAATAAATTCAACCCACTAATGCTACTTCCATGCTCCATTATGCAACAACCTTTCATCCATATTTGTCTTTCCTTCTGATGGAAAGAAGACCCAAGTCCTTACAACAAATGTTTAATGATGCTCAGGAGATTTAACACAATATTCAAGCATGTAAATAGATTTGAAATGAGGAGTTGGATTCTAAAGAATATGACAGTGAATATGACAAAAAAACAATTGATTTGAATCTTGAGAAGAGGGTTAATAATATCATATGTCCTCTTGAAGTTTTAAATATTGATGATTTTGATAAGGATTATATTCCACTTATTGAAAAAGAAGGTGCTAATTTAGATTTTGATCCATCTCATGATAAGCATGGGGCTGATTGTTTTATGTATTCATTTGTAGACAATCAAGAAAATGAATTTGCAAATCAGCTTGTTGAAGAGTAGGTTGATGTCCTAAGATTTTTCTTGTTAGATGACATTGCAGATGTTGTTGATTTGACTATATATGATGGATATGATGATGATCATGATGTTGACTTCCTAGAACAACTATTTGCATGTTCTATATCAGAAAATCTTCCTTTTCAGAAGTGTAATGAGAGTAATCAACCTACATATCACAGTTACAAAGAAGAATATGAAGAAAGTATCGAATCAACTGAAGGAAATTCTTTACCTTTATGCTTTTCTTTGTTTAAATTGTTGAAAGAAAATTTTAAGAGTGTCACTGAAGCACATGAATGTGTAATGATGAAAAATCACATTTATTCACTGGAACAAATTGACAAGGAATTGCAACAATCTTCTCATGTGTTTGATGACCCGATTGCTTGTTATATGGAAGGTTTTATCAGTTCAAAATTGCAACCATTGGTCGAAGATGAATCTGCAAATGTAGATGATGATGAGTTGTTCCCCAAATCAGCCATGTCATTCTTGCCATTGGGGGTTTCATTGATGCAATTTAATACATATCTTCATCCCTTTCATGACAACCATAAGTTTGAGATTTATGGAAGTAGAAATGTAGTTAGAGGGATGATACAAGATGACAATCTTGTGAAATCTCCTGAAATCAGTTTTTATTTCTTTTCAAGATCCTTTTGAAGCATGCTTGGAAACAACGAATGGACCTAAGTTTTTAAATTTGGTCAATATTGAATTTGATGAGTTTCCATTGAGAGGGTTTTCCCTTTCAATACTGATCAAAGATACATAAGGAATTCAACCCGTGGACAAGACACTTGCATGGTTGCACTGAATTTTTGATTTCACCTAATCAAATAGCTCAGAGATTAGCTTAGTGTAGGTAGCAGTTTGAATAAGCTCAACATGGCGAGCATTTCTTTCATCATTTTTTAGTTTGTATTTTCAGTTTGGGTTTAGTTCAATTGCATAATAAGTTGGCGGCGAAACATATTATAGGTTTCATATCATAGTATATGTCTTGGGAACAACCTAATGGATAAGGAACCTGGTATACCATTCTTTTCTACCCCATAGGGAGGATAGCATCCCCATTGGAACCAGTTGTTAGGACCATAATTTTCATAGCTAAGGTTAGAGGTTTGTCAACAGTTTTCAAAGTCATGCCTATTAGCACCAATATTGTTTTTATGCCTAGAATCATCTAACATCTCCAAGGGTCGGTTTCAAAAGGAAGCTTTATCATTTATGATTTCCATTTCCATTTGCAACTGCGTGCTGCAAATTTTTTTGCGCACCACGCAAAAGGATTTTGTCGCACAAAGGATGTTGTTGCACATAGGATGTTGTCGAGCAAAGGATGCTCCCACGCAGAGAGTTTTTTCCTGTAGAGAATGTTTTCACATAGATGATTTTGTCATGCAGAGGATGTTTTCGTGTAGAGGATGTTGTCGCACAAAGGATGTTGTCGTACAGAGGATTTTTCTGCGCACATGCTACAGGGTGCGCTGCGTAAATGATTGGTTTAGTGGTCAACTTTGAGATCACTTTTTGATCTGCTGGAGAGGAATTTTGAAAGTCCCCAATATATTTTGTCGAGGAAAAACCAAATAATAAAAACCTCTCTCTGATTTTCAAAAGGTGTCACAGATTGGGAGATTCGAAGGAATCTTTGAGCCCTAGTTTTAAGTTTTCATGATTTCTTGTTTGAGACATGTTTTTGTGACATGTATTTCGGCCATATGTAGATGAATTTCAAGAAGCCGAGAGATTTTTTTATTTAGAATGAGCTTACCTAAAAAAACGTTCTCCGATGTTACACAACTATTACAATTTGAGAATGACAAGTGGTGTTTTGAATCTTATTTTTCATAATTTCGCCTCCTGAAAAGCAGGAAATCAGTTCAACGTGTTAATTTTTGTTTGTAAATGTTTCTATTTTGGGAAATGGGTTGGAGTTCGAAATGGTGAGATTGAAAGGACCTATACTTATATATATTTCATGGTACAAGAGTAGAGAAGGGTTGGAACCTTTGGGAAGAAGACTTTCTTATTTCTTTGAAGTTAATGCAGAAGTTTCCTTTTCTGAAATTTGAGATTCATCACGGTGTTTATGTTCAGTATGTGTTTCGTGTATATCATTTCCATGATTATGTTTTCTTTCTAACATTGTCTAAGAGTAAGTGGTAGGAATTCATCCATGTTTGATGCTCCTTTCACATTGATGATTCTTGTTATGTGTTAATGGTTACTTTTACAAAATTCATCTTCACTTGATGCTCTATTCGTGTAGTATAGTCGGATTTATTCTCCTTTCCATCTCCCATTTCATATCATTTATTTGTTGATCATAAAACCTATTTTGCCTCAAATATGAAGAAAGAAACCAACCAGTTGTTGACTGTAAAAATGTTGAAATTCAGTCCTGGACTCCATTGCCCAATGATACCTTTTCCTTGTTTGTCTTACCATCCATTTTAAAAACAAAAACAAACCTGTCCTATTGCAGAATCTCACCTCTGTGCATTTATTGATGAGTCCTTTGAATTATTATCAGCCATTAGACATCTGAGAGAGCCCTCTTTGATTGTATATGTCAGAATACAATCTAAAGTTGGTTTAAATAGTTACCTTGGGGTTTTCTTTGATAAAACCCAAAGAAATTCCCGAGTGATAACACCTACAAAAAAACTATTGTTGTGTTTAACTTAGAAAATTCATCCTTAAACTCATCCCATAATATTTACAAGTTTCTAACATATTTACCTTCACAATATTCAGTACATTTATCAATAGAACTCATAAATTTAATTTTCTTCTCAAGTTTTTCCTTTGAACCAATAAATTTCCTAAATGAGTAATCCAAAATAGATATGGTGTAATGAATCCAAATTTTATGCCTAAGCTTGGGTTGAGTTATAACATGGAAGTCATAAAAAATACATGAGAAGATCTTGCAAAATGAAGGCATGCTACAAAATGAAAGATTGTTGTTGTAGTTATCCAAAATGCATGATGCTACAAGTTGATATAAATTCTATAATATAGTGCACAAAATTTCTAAAATCTAGTTGTTGCAGAACCATTATAGTTGTTACAAAAGAAAACAAGTTAAACATGGATTTCATATTTTTATCATAATTGGGTCATATGAAGTTGGATGAAGACAAAATTTGGATTGGAATTACCTATCCTATATCCACATGTGTCCACCAAAAATCAATCTCAAATCCATCCATTTACCCCTCAAAATGAAAAATGGTTATAGATTTAATTTTGTAATAACTTGGTCATATGGTGTCCGTTGGCAATGAAAATTCTATAGTATGTATCTAGCAAGCATATCCAAGTGTCCACTAAATTTCAACACCAAATTCATCCATTTGATCCCATAAATGGAAAAAACACAGAATGGTCTACTAGCTAGAAAATAGATGGGAATATCTTGGTATTCTTAGAAGTAAAACATTTTGTGTCTCCCAAAACAAAAAAATAAATTGGGAAAGGGATGTGAACAACCATTAGACTTGAGGAAAGGAAATGGATAGGATTGTAGAAACATGGAGGCAGGGGAGAAACATTGTGAGAATGGTATTTATGAGTAAAAAGAAGTCAAGTAGATAAAGAGGACTACTCCAAACACTTAATGGATTGATTATTTCTCATCCATGGTTGAGGGAGATTGTATATATAAAAATAATAGATGGTATAGATCCAATGTTATTTTTCACTTGCCCCTATCCCTTGGCATTCATATTGAGGGTTTTATTAAAGAGGATGGAGGAAAAATCCGCTAAAAGATTTACTCTAGAAATTGTTGAAGAGACTAGTTAGGAAGAACACCCATTGTTGTAGAGCATAGAAGAAAACACAATTACTTGAATTTGAAGATAAAATAGGTGTTCAATAGTGACATCATTTTTCAAGAACAAATGGATGAAAGGATAAGATTATTTTCCATGGCAGAGGGAGAAAAGACCGTTGCTATCATTGATTATATATTTTGTAGATGAGAGGAATAAAACCATATTCAATTTGGAGTTGTTATTGAATACTAAGAGGATGATTAAGAACTAGGATGGCCTTGTCCATAACATTTCAATGGTGTACCAAAGCTTGTAAAAAAAATCACATTGTAGAGAAATAGTAAGAACACTCCAAAATATATTATTAAAAGAGTGTGGCTATTTTGTTATCTTGTTTGTAATTCCCTCTTAATGCTAAAAGAGACAAGAAGCCATAATTTATTGGTTTTCCCAAGATGGGGTTCCCATTTCATATATGCATTATTATTGAGTGGGTGATTGTTTACTTCAAAGCTATTTTATGCATTTAAATTTAGTGTGCAAGTTTTATTACATTCATTTATTACAATGAAATAGCAAGAAGAAATATATCAATTTATTTACACATTTTAGTATCCATGTTGTTGAGATGGATGGGCCATATTCCTACTCTTTATGAATCATATGGTATCAAATCTAAGTTTGAATATGGGAAGATCCTACTGATACCAAGTCTAAGTTTGAGAACGATTGGATCATATACAAAACAAAGTTCAAGTAATTGGATAATCAAAGTTATCATGAGCCCAAGTTCAAAACACTTTAAGAAAACTATTTTCATAGATTTTGTGGGACTCAAAAGTCTAAAATATGAAGTTGTGATACAAAATAAACATGGTATAATGAATCTAGTTTTCATTCCTAACCTTGGGTTTAGATTAAAATTAGAAATCACCTCCCCGGGATGGGGTGTTAGTGCGGCACACTTGGCGTACAACAGAGGCAGGCGCCGACCACCGGGGCATGGATCCATGTGACGAGCTCATGCCACCGCCCGCCACCCTCCTCCTGCATTAAATAGCTCTTACTACGACGTGAAAGCTCATTTATGCAACTTCCCTCTCCTTATGCGCATCATCCCATGGCTTGGTTATTGGTGTGTGTCCCTCGTCTCTGCTCGTGTTCCAAAGGGATCCTCCCTTCACTGCCATGGCCTGATCCTATTCGAACTTTCATTCTCTCTGCTGCCCCTACTCGCCTCCAGGCATTCTACCTCTGCTTGGTGCACCTAGTTTCTTTCGACAGTTACAAGCAACACCTTATGTTGTGCCCAAGGGGGAGGCCGCGGAGGGGCTCTCCATGGAAACCTCGCCGAACTTCTGTCTCGCCTCCCAGCTCACCCTCCATCTGCTCCTCCCCTCCCCTCCAGCCCGAGCCTATCATTTCTCCCTCTCCCGCTCCACCTGTTTCGCAGTTTCATGGTCTAACAATCATCCCCCGGATACCGAGCTCCTCCTCGCGTCCCCTTCTCGCCCCTCCTTTGGTTGAGCTGACCCCTATACCAGTCTTTGATTCTTTAAGGACAACAGGAGGCGAGCCTCCTCCTCCTCGTAAGCCTCGGAACTCTGAGAACCAGTCCTCTGATTCCTTCTACAACACGCATCTCAGAGAAATCCTGGCCATCCTTTACGGTTTGGTCTTTGAATTCCGCCAGGGGGTGGAGGACCTTCAATTTTTCCTGCAAGCCATGGACGGAAAGGTAGCGGTCCTTATTCAGCTTCTCTCCTCCCTCCATGAGGCTTTCCCCTCGGACCTGGCAGGAGCGACTTCAGTGGAGGAACCCTGCGCAACTACCAGTGGGCGAGACGTCAAGGTGCAACACTCAGAAGAGAATGAGCTGCAGCAGGCCGGGCACGAGACCATGACCGTGGAGGTGGACCCGCCAAGGTGACCGCTGAAGGAGACTACGATAGGTGCCGATAGAACCACGAGCAATGTGGAAGTCGAAGTGCAATGGGTGGACCAAGTGACGTATGTCGAGGAGGAACCCTGGACCGAGGACTTCCACGCCACTTGGCCAGGTTACTCACCAGATGTCTAAGCCTATAGTGGTATTTGAGGTCTTGTTAGCTTCTTTTAGTTTTAATTGGTGACCAGTTTGTCTAAGACTATTTTTCTTAGTTTATACACTACTTATGCTTGACTCCTCTGCTGGCTGGACTGGTTTCCCCTCTGTTGGGGCAGTCCAGTAATTACAGTATGGCTATGTCTATATTTTGAAACTCCACTTTGGTTTTGGAAGGCTTTTAATATATAATACTTATTACTTAAAAAAAAATAAAAAATTAGAAATCACCAAAACTGCATTAGAAGATGATGTAGAATGAAAGAAAATTGCAAAATATAAGTTTTTGTTATAGTTATCATGAATGCATGATCCTACAATTTGTTAAAAAAATTGTAATATGGTGCATAAATTATCAAAAACATAGTTATTGTAGAATCACCCTAGTTGCTGCAAAAGTGGACAAATTAAAAATTGGTTTCATATTTTTAGCATAAAAAGGGCATATGTAGTTACATGAAGACAAACTTTGGCTTGGTTTTAGTTGGCTCACAACCACACATGTCCACCAAAAATCAACCTTATATTCATCCATTTACCCCTCAAAAATCATAAATCTGTGTAGATATAGTTTTTCTATAACTCGAATGTTAAAAATGTGACCTCAAACACTTAGTCAATAATAGATTTCAACCTCCTATTTTTATTCCCCAATAAAGAAATGAAACCACATGCAATTTACTAGAAATATGAGAATAAATTCAAGTGACTAAGCAATCTTAAAATATAACAATGGAAATATAAATGAATAGTAGAAATATTCACCACATTTGACACAGAAAATTATGGGCAATGCCCTGGAAAAACCCACAAGGGGAAAACCAGTCAAGGAGATTCTTATTATTGAGCTAGGAGGAAATTTTTTGAGTTTACAACAACAATAGTATCAAAATTAAATACACAACAATAATCTAGTAATAGTGCCAACATTCCACCTCAAAATATGTGTCAAATACCCTCAGAAAATGAACATGATGTTTCCTTGAAATTCATGCCCATATTTTTTTTGTACAACTATATTGTAGGTCCCTCTTCTGGTAGCAGACAAGCCTTTGATTTTTTTGCATAGAAGCTATACTTTGTTGCATAGATTTCAGTCTACTAGATCCTTGAAAATCGGGCCTATCTTCAGTAGAAAGGATAAATCGATTTCAGTTACCAACACTAGTTGTACGACCCAACAAATCCGTATTATACGACTCTCCTTTAATGTTGTATAGATTTGTATTAAATGTTGAACATTATGTCTTGGAATGCATGCCTATGCTCTCCCAGAGATGCATGCCAATTTTTAAGAACCAAACATCAATATAGCATGGAAAAACCTTAGGAAAAGTACTCAACGCCTTGAAACAAAGATAATTTCAGATAATAAAACTCTTCGAGGGGGCAACCTCCTTTTACCCCACTTAAATGTTCAAGTACAAGATCATTCAAAATGAAAATGTCTCCTTGGTATATATAGGAGACTAGTAGGTATAATTACAACTAATGGCCTAAAGCCGACATAAATAAAATAACATTACTAATATAATAT
>SNQJ01S0114009.1:24500-50149 GCA_010110895.2 Picea sitchensis | reverse complement strand
AAAAAAAAAAAAAAAAATTGGTATAAAAACATTTTTAAATGTTTTATTTTTTAAAAGTTTTATATTTTTATATTTTTAAATGTTTTATTCCAAAGCTATAAAATCAAGACACAAAACTCAAAGCTAATTTTAATCTTTAATTTTTATTATAATTTATTATTATTATTATTATTATTATTATTTTATTATTTTTATTTTTGTAAAGATATTGTTTTAATTTGCATTCCGAAATAGAAAAATTAAATCAGAAAACTAGTTTAAGATAAATAAACAATTTTTTAGTTTTAGTTATAATTTTGTATTATTCCTAGATTTAAAAGAAATTTAAACAATTAAAGAAATTTGTTTGTTTAGCAAATGGAGATATATAATTTGAAATTGAATCCAAACAATTCGATTGGGAATATTTTTTTTTTTTATTGTCAACAATTTTTCATTCCTGAAACTTCATAATCATTCTACTTTCTGATCCTCGTGATCGCACAAAGCGCAGAGGAGAGCATACTTATTCTAGCAAAAATAAAATTCTACCTACACTACGCTAATTAAAAATTAGAGATTTGTTACGTCTAATAAAACTACCAATGTAACCATAAGTGCAATAGTGATAAGAATATGTTCAGTGTGAATTTTGCAATTGACAATCGAAAGTATATATAACTGTGCGAAATTAAATGTTGAGACTGTAATTTAACAAAACAAAAATAAAAACTAAATGGATCTAACCTGGTACCTACTTGAAACCATCATTCGATAATTCTTTCATAGTCATAGTTTTCACTCCTCATATCGTGTCACAACTCCTCGTTATCCCCCTCGATCTCCTGCTCACATAATTGTTCGTCATTGAATATGCAGGCTTCTTCATATGTTGATTCATCATTTGTTGTCAGAGGAGTAATTAAGCCCTCAGCTGCTGTCAAGATCTCCTCTTTGTGAGAAGAGGAGATCCCGACTTTTGCAAGGATCTGAGTGAGTTGTTCCAAGCTTACACTCATAGTTAAACCATATCAAAAAAGGAGATTGATTTGTCATCAAAGATTTAAAACTAAGAAATTAAAACTATTTGTAAAAATAAAACACGCCAAACTTGAACTCCTTGCGTTACTGGGACCCTGTTGTCACCAGGTTATTGATTTGCACAAGTTATCCTATCATAAATAAAAAATAAAATTGCATAAATAAAATACACTTTTGCATAAAATAAGGAGAAACACACTTCTGCATAAAAGGGAGAGGACAACCTAACTTTGGAGCAACCCCACTAAAGTGTATGCACAGGTTCTTACCTATCGTCTTACCGTCTTCTCTCCACCCTTAGGTCATCCATAAAACCAATCCAAAATAATTAAAACAATCTAATTCAAATGCTACCTATTACCATTTACAACTCCCCGATAACGACGCCAAAATGTTGGTGCAATTATATGCATAATATATTACCAAACATAAATTATCAACCGGGATTCGTAATCAGTAGAATTGATGCACCATATGTGTCGATAACAGATAGGTTCCTATGTATGTTTAGTATATCTTAGATAAGAAAACCATTTAGAAACCAACACACTTTTAAAAATAACAATCTTCACACAACTCGAAAGCTGGAAAGAAAAACTCATAAACAAGAAAAATCTCTTGCTCAGGTGATGGACATGTTCATTGATGGCTCATGAAAAGAAAATATGAACTTTGATTCTATCTCTTGGAGAAACTAAACTAACAAGTGGGATGCTCCATTAAAGCTCAACTATGGTGAAATATGGATATCCAACTATTCCTGCATTACCACACTTTCCAACAAATTCGAATAGTGAAATCAAACAAAATAACATGAAATCAAAATAACAAATACATGAAATGAAAATCTACGCTAACAATTTATAGTAAGCTTACCAAGTTGGATCGGTGGCCCTTGACGATGCCAACATCGAATCTTTAGATCACCAGATGCTAACTTCTAAGAGACACAAGATCATTGAACTCAAACTTGCATTAATCTTCAACAAGTAGGTTTACAAAAGGAGTCTCTTTGTTAATCAAATCTACATCATAACAATTCTCCTCAAGAACCTATCATAATAATTATCCCCTTAATCTACATAATAATAGTTCTTCTCCTTAATCTACATAATAATAATTCTTCTCCCCCTCATGAAGAGAGGGCGCTCTCTTTTATACATGAGAGCTTTGAAAAGGAGATAAACATATCATAATTACAGATCCACTTTTCTCTCAACCCATTTCCCAATATTACAAAATATAATCCCTTCAAATCCTCACACATATCTCTCATATATCTTGGATAAGATATGACAACAAAATCTCCATGATCTTCTCCTTGGATTAGGATTGAATTATCTCCTCAAATCTTGAAATGGTGGAGGAAGTTTTCGAGAAGTCTTTTTGAATTAATCCTTCACACATTACAAATCTCACACATTTTTGAGATATATATGAAATCATGTCAATTTTCTAATATTTAATCACAAATTCCCTTTTAATACTAAAATAAATGATTTGGAAAATAATAAGGTTAAACCCATATTTAATTATGAAAATGGTATCATGAAAGGTTAACGGGGCGATGAAAAGTGAAGAATGATGAAGGAAAAGGTGGATGGAAATACGACATTTTTGAGACTCAACATACCCCCCAACTGAAGTTGTTGCATGTCCTCATGCAACTATGCATGGATCTTCTCAAGAAATTTTGGCATCTGAATTTTGGCTTCGAGTGATGATAATGAATATTTCCAGGATGGGATTTACATGAGTAACCACTGACATTTTCTTATGGTTGGTTCTTGTGTGACAACCATGAATATAGATAATGTTGGCTCTTATGTAAGCAACATTCATTATATTTATTTTTTCTTGTTGTTATAATAATAAAATGTTGGTTCTTGTGTAAACAACATTCATTTCTTTATTTTTTCTCTTATTGTTATGATAATAATTTACCCATTTTATTGCTGGAATAAGAATACATCACTGAGTATAAGAAATCCCTTTTTCATATTTGTGAATCATGCCAATATGTATATCAATTCTTATGAAGCAAAGTGCAACAGAGTATCGTTGGATGAAAAAAAATGTTGGTAGATGGTAAATGAGACGTAAAATGGAATGATGGTAGTGAAAAATGGAGTGATGATAGCGAATATAGTCCCCAACCCCCCCCACCCCCCCCAACTGAATTGGTTGCATGTCCTCATGCAACGTGGCATGCGTGATAGAAGTGAAAAGGAAAGGGAGCATGGTGAAGGATTTTTCCAAATTATTCATTCTAGCATGCAAGGAATTGCATGATTAAAGAGTAGAAAACAACATACCTCCACTTACCCAAAATGTTGATGAACCATGCAATAGGAATATGGTTGATGCGGCTGCTGGAGCATGGAAGAGGTCACTGTTATAGGATCATGTGAAAGGATCACTGTTGATGTAGCTGCGATTGCTGTCACTGCTGGATCAGAGAATGTGAAGTGGAGGAATCTGAACTGCTGCTGATGAATCATGGAAAAGAGGAAGTATGAAAGTGGAACTATGGTACTCTCATATGGCTGGAAATATACTGCTACAACTGCTGATGGAGTCATGGAAAAGTGTATAGTCTTCACCCGCTGCTAAACCCGATGGTACAATTCTATTCATGTGAATGAATGTGTCGATGTCGAGCATGAAGAGAAGTCATTGGATTACTGGCCATTAATGAATGTCATTAACCAATGCGAGGCAAACTCACCATTGATGTCAATGAGTGCCAAGGTACCTGAGTACATCTTGCAAAGTGTGAATAGATGAGCTGATGTTGAGCCACTTGCAAGATCTGACGATCAAGGGATAGTGATGTATTCCCATGATTGTCAGCGAGAGAACTTGCCATTAAGGAATGCAAGCCTCTAGGTACTCAAAAGGAACTCTAGTCCATATCCCAGATAAGGTGTTGAGGTTGATGGGTCAAGACTTGTTGAAAGGTGGGCCTTAAGGAATCCCACATCAGTCAACGCAAGTTTTTACAAAAATATTTGCTAGGACTATATGAACGATCTCAGTAGTAACAACGTTTATGGCAAGGCAATGTAATCATGGAAAGGGAGCTGGATAGTTTTATTGACAAGGAAAAATGAATTGAATAAGATAAAGGGATGTATGCAAATCATAAAGATAGGCGTGTGTGAAGCCATGAAAGATAAGGCAATGGAAGGTGGATTTCAACATGGATGATCAATGTTCGTTGAAGGAAAAATGAGGGTAAACAATCATGACGCAAATGGGTTTATGAATGGTTTCTTGTGTAACTTCAAACGTCATGAGATGTATGAATATCAACTCCTTCAAGCTATCCAACAAAGCATGTTTCATGGAAAGAGTTTGTGATTCTTGAAAATCACTTCAGAATGATATGTGATCGTCTTCATTCCTGCAATCAAACTTAGTACTAATCCTGGAAGAAAACTTGTGAGATCATCTTAAAACAGAAAATGCGGGATTAAGTATCAATGCGACAAATTAAAGAAATAAAATGTGTTTTTGTACCTGTTGTCATTGCGCGCTTATTTCATCGTTGATTGGTGCTTGAAGTGACTTAAGAAAAAAAAGTTAATGTTAAGCAGGAATTAGAGAATGTCCATTTGCAATTTTACTTGTTTTATTATTATTATTATTATTATTATTATTTGTTTTTATTGTTGTAATTTTATTTTTAATCTTAATTTTATTTATATATTTTTTTATTTTATTATGTCTAGACCTAATTATATATATATATATATATATTACACACCCACAACGGAAAATTCATCAAATCCACACCAAAAATTTCAAAGAGCCTACATTCTACATTCTGCACTCCATATCCCAACTTTATTCCAGCCTTAATTAAGTAAGGAAAATTCAGTTTGGTAAGCCAACTTGGAAAAATTCTGTTACTGGAGCTCGGGGTCCTTCTTTCTCATTTGGGTATGTGTTAAGAATGTATATATATATATATTACTCACCAAAAAAAACCTAGTGCAAGTTTTATAAGCTTGTTCACTCTTTTTCACCTGCAATGATCAATCTTTCATGCATAGGCCAAGAATTTTAGTAAACATGTCTCCTTCCTTTACGTAGTCACATACCTAGACAGCATGGAGAGGGTTTTCAATAATTTTGTTTTGAGTGGAATGCCTATTCAATCGGTGCTGCCTAGTGGAGATTCTTGTAACACGAGGCATCTATAACTATTACTGTATCAACATCCAGTGGTAACCACTGCGTGCAGGAAACTCGGGTTCAATTTGCAGAGAGTGGTGTTCATATGTGTTGAGGGTACGCAAAAAAAATGCAAGCGTCTATTGAGTTGAATCTAGACCAAGCAGAGAATTCCTCTCGCCAGAATAGAATTTTTTCTTTCCTCATACCTGGGATGGAACGAGATATATCTTGTTCTAATTGAAGCATCTGCAAAGAGGAAGTTTGACAGGTCACATTCTACCTGGAATGGAACGAGATAGATCTTGTTCTAATTGAATCATCCGCAGAGAGGAAGTTTGATAGGTCACATTCTACCTATAACATTCATAAGGAGAAACAAATCATGTACAGGAATAGTATATGGCCTGTAGCACTCTCATGAAGACACAAATCACGCCCATTCATAGTGAATGCAGTTGTTGTCACTACCTTCCTCGCTGCAAAACCACAAAAAATTGATGTCCAGTCCAAAAACACAGGACAGGCCCACTGCAAATATGGAATCATATCTCAATAGACCACTCACACCAGCTTCCATTGTAGCAGAAAACACCTCTACATACTCCCCAGTCAAGATCCAGAACACCGATGATAGCATCAGAGACAAAAAATTGTTATACAACACAAACCCCCATGTATTTAGACCCGGATTTGTAACCATGTACTTGATGTAAACCATCTCTATAACAATGGTGATTTAATAAGAAAAATACCATGAATATGCAGTCAGTGTAAAGCCTAAATCAGTTACGACTTACCCAACTGCACCCCCCAATATAACCAATAGGCTCATGCAATATCAACCATGGCTACTAGAAGTGGGGTCAAAGATCTGAATACAATGAATGTATTCACATTGGCATGCTTGAGAAGGTTTGTATTGGTGAACCTGGGATGAGTTTGGGGATATGCACGTAAGGTAACAACAATGAATTTTCACAAAGCGTATGGTTCCACTGCTGCCAGTATGTGTGAAAATGTTTGGGAACATCATGTGAAAACTAGATCCAATACCAACTTTGTAGCCTCAAACGCAACTGCACCCAACTGAAGCACACATCCCATGAAAATGGGCGGACAGATTGAGATTTTGTGGGATTGGGATCCCAAATATCTTGATCTCATGTGATGGTTGCAGAACAGTTAAATCCATGCACGCATATTCTCAAATTCTTGCTTTAACGGATTGGAAAAATTAGAAATGTTATATATTTGAGTATTATCGAATCGATCCCAACTGTTCGGAAAACAGTGGATGACATCAGACGCATCCCTCATGCAGTAGAACTAGAAATGCTAGGATCAAATTCTATCAATGCGATGGAAGCATTAAGAAGATGAAATTTTTGCCACAATTTGTCTTCCTCCGATCAATATCACAGGCCACGCAGAGGTACTCTTCCATAACCTAGTAACTTTTGAGGAGTGCAAGGCATCTATAATCAATTATGTGACGTATTTTCCATTATATTGGTTTTGTTTGGTGAAGACTCAATGGAACCAATCATGCATCTGTCAAGAACCTGCATCTATCATTTCTTTTCCTAGATATCATCCTTCAGATTTTGCATCGGGGCTTGAAGTTGTAAATCATCTGGATTTCCAGCAGCCTGCTCATAATGTCGTTTCAGGGAGCTTGTACAAAGAGCAACTTCCCCAACCAACACCTTCACTTGTTCTCTAAGTAGATCCATTTGGTCAGCCATAGTTGTTCCTGTTGGAGGCAGCCTCCATCCACGTACAGTTGCACTGAATAGATCTCCAGCCTATGTTCTTTATGGAAAGGAAACAATAATGGGTGCCAGATATAAATGATGAAATTGGAGAGATTTCATTATCAATATTTGTAGTTGTCCCACCATTCCCTCGCTTCTGTAGTTTGAACCAATCGAGCATGCCATGTTTTTTGTTCTTCATCTCCTCCTTTGATGAATCCTCTATGTTGTTCTCACCCTTTCCTTTTGTGGAAAATTCTAAATCATGATTGTCATCTTCCTCAATAATAAAGTCACATATTCTGTTTGGCAGGTATGCTAACTCCTCTTCTCCAAATGAATGTCTTCGTCGATGACCAGATATTTCTGGAATGTTTGAGGGGATGGTATTGTCGTCATCAACTGGGTTGAAGCTATTGTTTTCCCAGTAATTGAGCACATATTATTTTGATAATCATACGAGGTCATGGAAGAGGGGCACCTCATGTCTAGTTTACAAAAGCATGTACAACTGCGAGAAAGAGATGTGCCAAAATCTCGATCCACTTGCCATTACAGAGATAGTCGAAGGTTGTCTTCTAAATCTCTATAAAATCGAAGTGGACTCCCTCCAAGCGACCACAATGAGTTGAAACGCTTGTAGGATCTGCATAATGTCTCGTTCTCCCAAGCAAACATTAAAAGCTTGTAGGATCTGCATAATGTCTCGTTCTCCCAAGCAAACATTAAAAAAAAAAAATTGGTATAAAAACATTTTAAATGTTTTATTTTAAAAGTTTTATATTTTTATATTTTTAAATGTTTTATTCCAAAGCTATAAAATCAAGACACAAAACTCAAAAGCTAATTTTTAAATTAATTTTATTATAAATTTATTATTATTATTATTATTTTATTTTTATTTTGTAAAGATATTGTTTTAATTTGCATTCAAATAGAAAAATTAACCGTAAAACTTTAGAAAATACAATTTTTAGTTTTAGTTTTAATTTGTATTATTCCTAGATTTAAAAGAAATTTAAACAATTAAAGAAATTTGTTTGTTTAGCAAATGGAGATATATAATTTGAAATTGAAGCCAAACAATCTTCGATTAAATTTTTTTATTGTTGTCAACAATTTTTCATTCATGAAACTTCATAGTCATTCTACTTTCTGATCCTCGTGATCGTACAAAGCGCAGAGGAGAGCATAATTATTCTAGCAAAATAAAACTTGAAAATAAAATCCTACCTACACTACACTAATTAAAAATTAGAGATTTGTTACATCTAATCAAACTTCCAATGTAACCATAAGCACAACAAGAATAAAATATGTTCTGTGAATTTTGGGTAATTGACAATCTAAAAGTAGTATATAAATGCTAAATTAACCTGAGACCTAGAATTTAACAAACAAAATAAAACTGTCGGATCTAACCTGGTACCTGCTTGAATCCATCATTCGATAATGCTTTTGTCGACATGGTTTTCACTCCTCAGATCATGTCAACTCCTCATTATCCTCCTCGATCTCCAGCTCGCATAATTGTTCATCATTGAATATGTGTTCTTCATATGTTGATTCATTGTTTGTTGTCGGAGGAGTAATTAAGCCCTCAACTTCTCTCAAGATCTCCCTTGTGAGAAGACGAAAGCCCAACTTTTGCAAGGATTTGAGTGAGTTGTTTCAAGCTTACACTCATAGTTAAACCATATCAAAAAATGAGATTAATTCTCGACACAAAGATTTAAACTAATAAATTAAAACTATTTGTAAAATAAAACATGCCAAACTTGAACTCCTTATAAGTATCAAAACCCCCTGTCACCAAAGGTCGGTTTGCACAAGTTAGCCTATCATAAATAAAAACTAAATTCTGTATAAATAAAAACACACTTTTTGCATAAAATAAGGAGAAACACAGTGCTTCATAAAAGGGAGAGGACAATCTAACTTTGGAGAAACCCCACTAAAGTGGATGCGCAGTGTTCTTACCTCTCATCTTACTGCCTTCTCTCACTCTTAGGTCGCCCATAAAACCAATCCAAAATCATTAAAAAATCTAATTCAAATGCTACCTATTAGCCTTTACAACTCCCCAACAATCTACAAATGTTGGTGCAATTATATGGCTAACAGGCTATCAAACATAAATTATCAACCGGACTGTGAATCGTGAGTTAATGCACTATATGTGCTTCTATAAGATAGGGTCTTATTTCGCTTAGTATAGTTTAGATAATAAAACCATTTAGAACCCAACACACTTTTAAAAATAACACCACACAATTCCAAAGATGGAAAGAAAAACTCATAAAACAAGCAAAAGCTCTTGCTCGGGTGATGGACATGTTCATTGATGGCTCACATGAAAAGAAAAGATGAACTTTGATTCTGTCTCCTAGAGCAACTAAACTAACAAGTGGGATGCTCCACAACTTCGTGTATGGTGAAATATGGAGATCCAACTGCTCCTGCATTACCACACTTTGCAAAAAATTCAATAGTGAAATCAAAACAAAATAATATGAAATCAAAATAACAAATACATGAAATGAAAATCTACACTAACACTTTACAGTAGGTTACTAAGTTGGATCGGTGGCCCTTGCCATGCCAACATGGAAGCTTTAGATCACTAGATGCTAACTCTAAGAGACACAAGATCACCAACTCAAACTTGCATTAATCTTCATCAAGTAGGTTTACAAAGGAGTCTCTTTGTTAATAAAATATGCATCATAACAAATCTCTTCAATCTACATCATAACAATTCTCCTCAAGAACCTATCATAATAATTTTCCCCTTAATCTACATAATAATAATTCTTCTCCAATCTACATAATACACTTTCTCCCCCATGAAGAGAGGGCACTCTTTATACATGAGAGCTTTGAAAAGCAGATAAACATCTCATAATTACAGATCCATCTTTTCTCTCAACCCATTTCCATTATTACAAACAAATATAATCCCTTCAAATCCCTCACACATATCTCTCATATATCTTGGATACGATATGACAACCAAATCTCCATGATCTCTCCGCGGATTGATTGAATTATCTCCCTCAAATATTGGAAATGGTGGAGGAAGTATTCGAGAAGTCTTTTTGAATTAATCCTTCACACATTACAAAGCTCACACATTTTTGAGATATATATGAAAACATGTCAATTTTCTAATATTTAATCACAAATTCCCTTTTAATACTAAAATAAATGATTTGGGAAATAATAAGGTTAAACCCATATTTAATTATAATAATGGTATCATGAAAGGTTAATGGGGCAATGAAATGTGAAGAATGATGAAGGGAAAGGTGGATGGAAATACGACATTTCTGAGACTCAACATACCCCCCAACTGAACTTGTTGCATGTCCTTATGCAACTGTGCATGGATCTTCTCAAGAAATTTTGGCATCTGAATTTTGGCTTCGAGTGATGATAATGAATATTTCCAAGATGGGATTTACATGAGTAACCACTGACATTTTCTTATGGTTGGTTCTTGTGTGACAACCATGAATATAGAGAATGTTGGTTCTTGTGTAAGCATCATTCATTATATTTTTTTTCTTGTTGTTATAATAATAAAATGTTGGTTCTTGTGTAAACAACATTCATTTCTTTATTTATTCTCTTGTTGTTATGATAATAATTTACCCATTTTCTTGCTGGAATAAGAATACATCACTGAGTATAAGAAATCCCTTTTGCATATTTGTGAATCATGCCAATATGTATATCAATGCTTATGAAGCAAAGTGCAACAGAGTATTGTTGGATGAAAAAAAAATGTTGGTAGATGGTGAATGAGACGAAAAAGATAAAGGGATGTATGCAACTCAGAAAGATAGGCATGTGTGAAGCCATGAAATATAAGGCAATGGAAGGTGGACTTCCACATGGATGATCAATGTGCATTGAAGGAAAAATGAGGGTAAACATTCATGACACAAATGGGTTTATGAACTGTTTCTTGTGTAACTGCAAACGTCATGAGATGTATGAAGATCAACTCCTTCAAGCTGTCCAACAAAGCATGTTTCACAGAAAGAGTTTGTGATTCTCGAAAATCACTTCGAAATGAGATGCGATCGTCTTCATTTCTACAATCAAACTTAGTACTAATCCTTCAAGCAAACTTGTGAGATCATCTTAAAATAGAAAATGCGGGATCATCTTAAAATTGCATTAGATATATGTGTGTGTGTGTGTGTGTGTGTGTGTATTCGAGCATCAGAGAAGAGAAGCAAAGATACAGTCATTAGGCAGCGTTGTCGGCCTGTTGGTGGTGGCAGGGGACGTTACAAGTTGGTATCAAAGCCATGGTTTTGATACTGAGACTGGATGGACCATGTTAGTGGTTAATGAAACAAAGGTTTTAGAGTGAATTGTTGTCGAGAGGGACAAAATATGAACCTTAGAATGTACCTAAGTGCCAAAAAGGCACTGTGTGAACACTAGGACTCTGTTCAGAATTTCTGGAGGTATACCGGTTTATATAATAGAAACATAGAAAGAAGCCACAAAAACCATGGTGTTGGGCCACAAGGTTTGAATTTTGGTCGTAGGATCTATTTGAGAGAAGGAGGACCCTTCACAACCATCAGATCGAGAAAACAGTGCATGAAATTTAACCCCTACGTACTTCAAACTTCACGACTTTGGAAAAGTTTATGTGTTATAAAGAAAAAAGGGGCCAAATCTTGAAGTTCTGAAGTCCCAAAGTGGATCTACCCCATAGATTCAGAAAGAAGTGATTGACCATTGGTTGGCTAAAGATATATCAGAGCCATTAGATTAAGCCAAGTGTAGAAGGTAAGGCATAACGGTGAAGAACAAATCTCAGCCATTAGATCTGTGTGAGGGTGGTAGTGAGTCGTAGATCTCACAATAGTTTGGAAGTTCGGTATTTGGAGAAACAAAGTGTGTTAAGGCGCAAACTCCTAAAGTCCCTAAGTCCAGAGTTAATCCGGACCATTCATAAAAAGAGAAATGTGTCAGCAGATTGGCTAGTTCGTGAATTCGGAGTTTGGGACTAATAAGGTTTGATAGAGTGAAAATTCTCAAAGTCCCAAAGTCCAAAGTTGATCTGGACCATTCGTCGAAAGAAACACATGTCGGCAAATCAACGTATTCAGGACTTTGACGTTTGGGAGAAACAAAGTGTGCTAAGGTAAAAACTCCCAAAGTCCGGAGTTTATCCAGACTATTAATAAAAGGAGACATGTGTCAAAAGATCATATTGATCAGGAGTTCAACGTTCAAGAGAAACAAACTGTGCTAAGGCACAAACTCCTGAAATCCTAAAGTTCAGAGTTGATCTAGACCATTCGTCGAAAGAAACACATGTCGGCAGATCAGCGTATTCGAGAGTTTTAAATTCGGGAGAAAAAAGGTATGATAAGGAGAAAACTCTCAAAGTCCAGAGTTCATCCAGACCATTCATAAAAAGGACGTGTGTCAGAAGATCATCCTGTTCAGGAATTCGACATTCGAGAAAATTAGAGTGTGCTAGTGTGAGAATTCTCGAAGCCTAAAGTCTCGAAGCTGAAGAATAGAAATGGAGTCGCATGATGATGTTTCCAGTGGTAATGTGGACCTTTCCCATACATTCCACATGCCACCACCTTACTTGTTGACAGTTGTACCATGTCGACCCCAAAAGGTAAAGTAGTTCGAAAGTTCAGAGTTCGGGAGATTGAGGAATGCATGTGTAAAATATTTGGAAGTTCAAAGTCTCGAAGTGACGTGGCCTGCTGACATCACCATGGATGATGTGGACACATGGGATGTGTGTCACGTGTCAGTGAGTTAATAACCTTTGGAGGATAGAAATGCTAAATAGAACATGAAACATGTCCGCTTCTAGTATTTTTCCACTTGACACTCCTCTCGAACATGGGTAGTGGGGCTCTTGATGATACATAAAGTAGTTAAAACCTTGGCGAAGAATTTAACTAGACCGGGACCACGATGAATTGACCCTAGTAGACACGTGGTACTAGATCATGAACTACCGAAGGCCAAAGTTAATCTCGACTGTTGGTAACAAGGGACACGTGGCATCAGATCTCAAGGTCCAGAGACTCGACACTCTAGAAGAAATTGTTCATGATTTAGTGGGAGTACGAAATCCCTGAAGTCCCATAGTGTCGAAGTGACATGACGTAATAATGTCACCACGGGTGACGTGGAAGTATTTGTAGATTCATGGTTCGGGAGTTTTGGGGTGTGCAGATGTGAAATTCTTCGAAGTCCTGAATCCTAAAGCCCCGAAGCCCGAAGGGATGAAGTTAATATCGACCGTTGATCGGGAAATGACACTTGGCAATAAATGCAGCAGTTCAAAGACTTGGCACTCTCGAAGGATTAAGAGTATGGATAGTTTGGAACTCCTGAAGCCTAGAGTTTCATAGTAAATAACAACCGTTGGATGCTGGGAATCCATGGACCATTGATCCATCATCCTTCACAAGTTCACTAGTTCAATGTTATGTGAGGTTTGTAATGTGAGAAAATGGAAGCCTTTGAAGCTCTAAAGCTCCGAAGTTTAAAGGCTCTCGATAAGCTCCCAACTATTAGCACTTGGTCACAATCGTGGTCACATGCGAGTTAAGGGTTGAAGAAAAAGGGGCTAGCAGCCGAAGGTGAATTATAGAACAGAAAAGGGCTCGGAGATAGAGACGTGGGGATTCTTGATCGAAAAATACCCACATAAAATAGAGTCTAATATTCTTTTGTTGAATCATATTGTCTAAGTTATTATGGAGAATTATTAAGTTTAATATCCTGACAAAAATTGGGTTGACTGCACATTTTGCAGAGTTATCAATTGTCAGAACCAGACAGGATTGTTACATAGTGCAGAGAGATGGAGGAGGCATGGGATGCTTATAGTCTAGAGGATGAAGTTAGAGGAATGTATGTCCATTTGGGAGTTGAAGGAACAAACTCCAATGGGCATGGATAATAAATAGATAAATAAGTTAGCATGATGAACATCATCAAAAAATTGCAAAAAGATGTCCAAATTCACCAAGAAGATAATGAAAGGATTAAGAGAGCCAAGGAGAAACAAGAATACTTCAATATGAAGTTAATGTAGAGCCTGGAAAGAATTGAAAAGAAGTTGGATAAGGAAAGTGGATCCAACAAATCAGGGAGCCATAGGTCCCCTGATGAGGAAAGAAAAGGAAGTTTAAGAAGGAGAAGAGGCAGAAGGGAAACAAGCCATAATTTTTTAGAAATAGTCCTCAAGGACCGCTAGTTTTGAGGGAGCCCAGGATGGCTGAAGTAGGTGGGAAAAGGACAAGGAAGACACCTATGCAATGTTGGGGTTGTAATGGAGATTATAAGTATAGATATTTCCCTCACAGAAAGGATAAGGTGAGAGTTGTTCACCATGTTCATCAAGAACAAACAGTGGAGGACATGGGTAGAAGAGTACCAAGGTTCTATGAATCCCTGGACAAAATGAAAGTTGAGTTTCAATCACATATGAATGGAGTTGAAGGTATGATCAATAACCATTCCTTTACTATTTTATTTGATTCAGGGGCTAGTCATATCTATATATATCCTAAGGTTGTGGAAAGATTGTCTTTTCCAATAAGAAAGCATGGGAAATCTTGGTTGGTACAACTGGATATAGGAGCCAAGAGAAAGGTTGTTGAGTTGGTTAAATCATGTCCATTGGGCATGAATGGACTGAGTGCCAAGGTAGATTTGAACATCTTTCCTTTGGGATCATATGATTCCCTAATTGGTATGGATTGGTTGGATCAACACCATGCCATATTAGATTGTCATAACAAGGAATTCACTTGCTTGGATGAAGAAGGAAATTAGAGAGTAATCCAAGGAATTCCCAGGGTAGTTACTGTCCAAGAAATCTCAGCAATGTCATTGAAGAAGTGTTACAGGAAGGGTTGTCAAATATTTGCAGACCATGTGGAGGAAGCATCTAAGGATAAGGTGCCAAATATGGAGGATCATTGTAGCCCTGGAAGATTTTGAAGATGTGTTCAAGGAGGTACTAGGACTACCAGAAAAGAGAGATATTGTTTTCTCTATAAATTTCATGCCTGGAGCAACTCCAGTATCAAAGAATCCTTACAGAATTAGTACACCAAAGCTGAAGGAGTTGCAAATGCATCTTGAAGAACTTTTAAAGAATGGGTACATAAGCCCAGGTGTGTCACCTTCGGGTGCCCCAGTATTATTTGTGAAGAAGAAATATGGGACCCTGAGATTGTACATTGACTTCAGGAAGCTAAAAAAAGTAACTATAAAGAAAAAGTATCCTCTACCAAGGATTGATGATCTCTTCGATTAGTTGAAGGATGCAAGGATATTTTCAATGATAGATCTCAGGTCGAGATACCATCAGGTAAGGATTAAATAGGAAGGCATCAGGAAGACCGCCTTCAGGACAAGGTATGGTCATTATGAGTTCACAGTGGTTCCATTTGGGTTATCAAATGCACCAACTGTTTTCATGTTCTTAATCAATGGTGTTTTCCAAGAATATTTAGACAAGTTTGTCATTGTCTTTTTGGATGACATCCTTGTATATTCCAAGTCGGAAGAAGAACATGAGCACCATTTGAGGATGGTGTTGCAAGTGCTAAGAGAGCATCAGTTGTATGCCAAATTGAGCAAGTTCTCATTTTATCAAAACATAATTCACTATTTGGGGCATATCATATCTGAAGAAGGATAGCAGTGGACCCTAAAAATATTGAGGCCATTAAAGGGTGGAAAATGCTTGAGAATGTGACAGAAGTCAGATCCTTCATGGGTTTAGATGGATACTACAGAAAGTTCATTATAAGGTTTTAGAGAATAGCTCATCCCATGACTTCCTTGCAAAGGAAGGGGAAGAAGTTTCAGTGGATAGTAGAGTGTGAAATGAGCTTCCAACAATTGAAGTAGTTGTTAACCAATGCTCCAATTATGAGTATTGTAGATCCGGATGAAGAATTCATGGTTTACACAGACGCATGCCAAGAAGGACTGGGTGGAGTCCTTAGTCAGAATGGTTTTGTGATATGTTTTGAATACAATAAATTGAAAGAGCATGAAAGGATATATGCCACTCGTTATTTGGAGTTTCCATCCATAGTGCATGCTTTAAATAAATGGAGGCACTACCTCATGTGAAAGAGGTTTGAGTTGAGAACAGACCATAATGGTCTGAAATATTTGTTTTATCAACCAACTATGAATGCCAGGCAGAGTAGATGGTTGGAATTCCTCTGTGAATATGACTTTCATATCAAGAACATCAAAGGAAACAAGAACAAAGTGGTTGATGCACTCAGCAGGAGAGTGCATGAACTGCATGCTACAACCATTAGCATGTATTAGATATATCTTAAAGGAAGAATTCTTGAGGCTGCAAAAGTTGATTTACAGTACATGGAATTGGTAACTAAATTGCAGCAAGGTAAAATGCAAGAGAAAGTTGAAGATTATGAATTGGCAATTGATGGAATTCTCTTGTACAGAAACAGAGTTAATGTACCCAATTCTCCTGAGTTGAGGAGTGCAATTTTAAAATAAATGAATAATGTGCCTTATGTTGGGCACCCTGGATATCATAAAATAGTTTTAGCAGTCAAGATAATTGCAACGCTCTGTAGAACACTACAGGGGAGCATCGATCTTGAAATCAACACTCTGGATGTAAGGGAAAAAGGGCGTTGTTTTCTAAGAATGAACAAGCATCAACCTAGAAAACAAAATCTCAAGAAGGCTTGATCCTCAGCTTGTGTAAGATGAATTTAGAACTAAAAACACATGTACAAAAGAGGAAAAACACAGTGAGTAGGATCTGAAGACAGGAAAAGACTAAGACAAGACCAAGGAAAGGAACCAAAATTAAAATCTTCGCTCCCCAGTTGAGTCACCAATTTTTGTTGTAGGAAATTCCCCTCCAGATAGGTAAATGTCCTCTTGGATATTAAACCCCTATGACCAAGAGAGAAGAATGATAACTTTGAACACTGACAATCCTTTATATGTAGTTAAACTAGTAAATGGAAAAGAGGAAGAAAGCATGAGTACGTTTTTCAAAGTTTGTCCTTTCTTAGTCCGGGCTGAACTTGATCCTCAAGTCCTTGAATGCATTCTGCAATTCAATAGACACCAAAGACAATGCATGCTTCCTATTCTACCAAGATTAATTTAAACCATATTTATCGAAAAGAGACAATTCCATGAAAATGTACACAAACTTGAAGGAAACAAACCAAGCATGTATATTATTGAGAACATAACAAGGTGCTTACAAAGTGTAGATGTTGATGTCCCAGCCTCACCAAGTCTTCCTTCTTGAACCCCTTGCACGAAAGAACCAAGATCAAAATGACAATTATTTTCACTGATATCTCTCCTCCCTTTCACCATGAGAATGCCTCCTTATATAGGCTTTGAGAGGCTGAACCACCATAGTTATTCTTGGTATAAGTTGAGGATATGACTCCATCAAGTGTGGGATTCCCCTTATATCCAACCTTTATCTTGGTTTCGAGCCAAACTGACTTGGATGCTTCTTAGTTGTCCTTAGAGATAAGGGGGATTTTTCCCCAATAATCTCTAAGCAGATCAATGCTACCTCAAATTTGATCATAGAGTGTTGCAACGCTCCCTGCTAAGAGGACAAGGAACACTAGCACTCATTGCAAGTGGGCAGCGGAGTGTTGATCTCCAACAATACTTTTTTAGGATGATTATTCCTCAAGGTAAAAGTCTGTAAACTTTTCCAAATGATATATTTTATTCTTCTAACAAGTATTAGAGGATGTTCCGAGTGTTTTTATGATGTCATCCATGATGTGACACATGTGAGACTAACATACAAATTTTGCGACACTTGTGAAAAAAGTGCGACACTTGCGACAATGACAATGAGACATTGTCGAAGTGAGTAATTTTGATGTGTAATAGATTTCCCCCCAAAGTGCGAGGTCAGAAGATGGAAACTGATGACTGAAGTACTTTGTAGACTCTTGAAGAAAGGGTATGGAGTTGGAGAACCTGGGAGAAGCTGCAAACAACCCTCGGAGAAGCTGCAAACAACCATCAGACAAATGTTATGATATGTTTCAAACCCCGAAGCAGGAATACCTATGCTTGAGTGATAAAGAGATTTTTAAGGTATGGCCGCCACCAAATACACTGCGGATCCATAATCACGTTGAATTAAGGGTATAGCCACCAAAGATACAATGTGGATCTATACTTCCATGACATGAGCTGATCATATCCACGAGGACTACACAATGGATCTACGAGATGACAAAACATAGCCATGAATCAATACAAAGTGGATCTATGTGACAGTATATATATCAATACGCTCAAATGATCTCCTTTCACAGCCCAGATAAAGTATATATCAGAGTGAATACTCAACCCAAGGTCTTCTTCCCAATTCTGATGTGGTACATAGATGTTTTGATGTCAAACATGGTAGAAACCACTTGATTATCGGTCATTGAGGTAAACCGTTAACAAGTGCAAGGGAAATCACCAATGATGTCAATGACTCCCAAGGTACCCAAGTACAATCCAATGAATGTGAATAGATGAGTTGAAGTTGAAAATTCATGGAATCAACCAATCAGAGGTTAATGATGTAAACCCACTCTCAGAAGTGAGGAGGCATGCCATTGAGGCATGCAGGTCCCAAGGTACTAACAGGATTCTAAGTCTAATTCCCGGACAATGTGTTGAAGTCGACAGGAAAAGACTCGTCAAAAGAGGGCATTGATGTATCCCCCATCAATGACATGAAACTTGACATAGAGATGTAACATGGTGAATCAAATGAGTATGGACTGACACACATATTCAAACTGAAAATTTTTATGGTTGACTCTCGAGGTGGATACTTCCCTTGAACACTGAGACACAAACAACAAAAATGTAACATGGACCAAAACATGATGGAGTGGATACTGTGACTTTCTTCAGGTGACCCAAAGGAGTAAAGAAACTTAGAGGATTGGTTCAGTGTAGCGGTTCAGCGGATCAAAATATATGTGAAGACAATGTGTCGTGTTCAAGGGTGACTGGAAGAGTGACTTGAAATGATTCTAAAAAATGGATTGGCTTGCTTCCTTCAATTTTTCCCCCATCCCGATAGACGAGTACCTTTTTTTATTTTTACAAGATCGAGGATGATAACACATGCTCGATATAACTCACCTTAGGTAAGTTCCTCTTCCTTTATTTAACGAACTGGAATAAGTAAGGGTTTGGTCCCATATGGGCCCTTCAATGTGTAATTTTTAACGAGTCCAGAGAAGGAAAACTTGGTGGTTTTTCATGTTTAGAGAGTCTGAAAATAGCTTAAATATGACTCTAGGGTTGTGTTTTTTCATAATTTTAGTCTCTGAAGTCCGAAAAAGAGATAAACTGCTACTCAGGAGATGCCCTTTCAAAACCTTTTAAACAAGTGTGAAAGGAAGCAATATCACTCAACAATATTTTCATGTTTAGAAAGTCTGAAAATATCTTAAAGGAGACTCCAAGGGGTTCCTTTTTCATATAACCTTTACGATTCTGAAAAAGTGATAAAAGTCTACTCAGTTACATTCTCATGTTTTTGTTGAGTGTGAGAAATAACTAAGACCATGCTCGTCATTGGGACAAGGTTAAATGGAAAAATACTTATTCGAAGCCTGCAAGTGAAGACAAATCTACATCCAGGGTATTAGTAACATCTCCAAAAAAAAATTTAAAACCCAAAATAAACTATAGATTAGAAAAAATTAATCCTATAATAGTGAAATAGGGAAAAATATCTTATTTACCATTTCTTTTTTACCAATCTCTCCTAGCATTGTTATTTTCGACTTTGGAGGGAGATTTTCAAGCTTTTATCACCGGATATACGGTTGATCATTTTCACATCTATCCTGATGAGGTTGGTGCTTAACCTATTCTAATCATTTTCCATGGTTTAGATTTTCTTTTTAGGTAGTTTGTAGTCTTATCCTAGGCTCCCTAGGAAACCCTAGGCGTCGAACTAGGTCAGCACTCCCTCAAAGGGGTGAGGGGAGAATTGACCATGTTTTTGGTACCCTGGTGTGTGTGCCAGAGGAGTGCTAGTGCCCTGTGGGTGAGTTTAAGGGAGGACCAGTGTAGGATAGAAAAACAAATTGATATTTATGCTAAAAAAAAACAAAATTTTCTGTGAGAAGATGACCAATGGATTTTAAATGTATGTTATTGCAATTTACATTGATAAAAACCATGATCGAATGGAAATATCGCGAGCACAAGATTGATGACATAGCTGCGCTGCAAAACCCCCAAACAAGGGCTGCTTTGAGGAATTGTGGCCTCCTCAAGTATTTTAAATTGCAAAAGATGAAAAAATAATTCTTACTACTTGAGTATCTCATTGGACTGTGGGATGACGCCGAACATGCGTTCTGGGTTGGGCCACAAACATCCCTAAACATCAAGCTTGATGATGTATACTTTTTTACTTGACTCTCAAAAACAGGGGCTCCTATCATTTTGTCCAGGTAGAAGGCAACTCCTTAGCCTGTCGAGGCATACGTGGTTGATCATTGTGTTATTGGGTCACACTTGGTCATAGGACAAATATTGATCAAGGAAGTTACAGAGTTGACACTATGATCTATCTTGTTGTCCTTAACCAACCTAGAAGGTAGCACTAGTGCACATTTGGCTTCAAAATCCCAAATGGCCTATGCTCTACAATGCGTGGAGTCGAGATTATTCAACTGAAGTGCAACTTTTCTTCGCAGTGTGAAGGATCAAATTTCAAAGTGCGGGAATGGGAAACAAAAATAGTTCAGTTATGGTTCCTTTTTGGAACGAATACCTCAAATGCAGTCACATATTGTGCTAATGGAACAACTGATGGATGAACCACGGATGGAAAGGTGGACGAGTTTGTCTCCAAGATTGGGAACCGACTCGAAATTCAAGTTTACGTCCGACTTATTTTCTCGGTTGAGGATAAAATTGATCGTCATCGAGGAATTTCCATATGCCAGAGTAGATTTTTGGGGTATACCTGACTTAACACTTCCAGAGGAAATTGAATGGGATGCGTCAGGTACGAAACCAAAATCTTATCATATGTTTTTTTTATTTTCAAATTTATATTATTTTTATGTGTACAAAGAGGGATTTTGACAGATGTATTGTTTCACCATGCATATAGAGGCGAATCATGTCTAGTGGAGATACTGACACTAGGGCATTGTAGAGATGTACAGATAGCCGTAGAGCCCGATGTGGCGGTGGGAGGTCTCCGGGAGGTTGAGAGGAACCTCACGAGCACTTGCACTTACCATGGGTGTCCCACACCTCTTAGGGCAGAGACATTCCCCTACATTTACTTGAGGAGAGAGCATACGATTAGGGGTTCCAAAGAGTTTGTTCACTAATATCCTCTATATGTTTTGTAGTCTTTTCAAGATGATATCATGGGCAGGGCCAGTTGCCGCTATGTATTTTTTTGATGTAAACAAAATTTTTTTATCAGCATAAATATATATGTATATATATGTACATACATATATATATATATATATATATATATATATATATATATATATATATATATATATGTATGTATGTATGTATCTAATAATATGTATGTATGTATGTATGTATGTATGTGTATGTATTGTTGGCAGCCAATTCCATTTTTCAATTGCCCTATAAGCTACCTACACCTAAGTCTTCTGCAGGCAATAATTTTTTTCCATTGCAGTCTCAAATAAACAACACTTTTATTCTTTTAAGCCATTTGTACACTTACTTTCGTTTTGTTTTTTCCGCGGTAAGTGAAAACTTGGTGCTGAAATGCTTGTTAAAATCATTATTGAATTGCGTTATCGTGAAAACTTGGTCTTTTGAAATCGCATTAAAATCAGTATTGAATTGTCGTTATCATTCTTGTCGATATGTCCATTGCATTTATATTTCACTTATCACTATGCAGTTTGCAAAACCCTTTTTGATCTGTACTCATTAGACATTCTTGGATTAATTGTGTGACTTTGTCTCATTGAGTTTGTGATGCATTGGCAATTGGATTTATATGTTTTTTGATTTGCTCTACTTGACCATTGGTTTCATAAAATATATAGGTGGTATGGTTAAACCCTTGATATATTTCATTTGATATAACACCTAGTTCAAAACGCATTGGCACATTGGTTAAACTCTTGATATGAATTGTTACAATGCATGTCGCATGGTTAAACACTTGGTATTGATTTCAATTTGTATGTTTGGTTTTAAAACTATGGTATAACCATTGCTTGCGCAAATGATTAATACACTTACCATTGGTTTCATTGGTTGGGAAAATGACATAATTGTTAAACTATACAATAGTGGGTTGAACAGCTATAAGCACCGACGGTTGTACCATTGGAAATAACTATTATGCATAGCCAACAAATAGCTCCACCACCTTCGCACGATGTCATTTATGCCTATCCCTTATCCCTGTTTCACCTCTGCTAGCTCGGGTAACCCTTCGTGCACTCTGCTCCTGTGTGTGCTATGATCCAAACCCTAGACTTACCGTGTGCTCGGCTCCATGGCACCGGTGGTGCGAATCGAGCCAAACGGTAGCCAAGCTTTGCTGTTGTTAGACAATGCCCGAAAATACTTAGAGGATAGCGGTTGGCTCACCTTTGTATAGCAATTCGAGAGTTTTAATCTATTTGTTGCACAATAGTTCGCCCTGACTTTTGATGGCTATAGGGCCAAGGTGGGTGATATTCAGTTGGAAATCAGTGAAGAGTTCATTAGCTCTACCACAGGGTTACCATCCACGGGCTAGCAATGGTTCAAAAATTCTAAGGTTGAAGAGGTGCCATGGCCACTACTGTTCGTATCGCGAAAGGTCACATCCTGTGACAGAGGTATGCCGATTTCCATGCTTAAACCAAGATGGCATGACCTTTTGATAGTAGTTAAACAATTCGTGACCTGTGAGGGTCGATATGGACTCATTTTTCTTTATCACCTTCGACTGTTAATGAATTTTATAGGGTATCCATTGAATATGCCTTTCTATTTCCAGTGTAGCCTATACAAAATGTCAAAAAGGTTTAAAAGAGAAAAGGCCAATAGTAGCCTGTTCCACCATGGCCTAATCAGACTTATCATTGTTCATCACTTAAGTCTCCACGGTGATAGCTAGCGATATTTTATCACTCGAAATGGTTTTGATGATATAGACCCTATCCTGATTGACAAGCCTATGATTAATGAAGCTAAGGTCGGGCCACCCATGCCCTTCCATGTCCTACTACCCTCTCCTAAACCCTCAGTCGACCCTGATATTGAATTACCCGACGTTATAACTAAGAAGGCTGAGGCTATAAAAAATCCTGTGAGCAAAAAGGTTAGAGGTAACCCTACTGTTGATGGCAAAGGAAAAAAGAATGCTTGGCTTATCTCGAGAATGGCTAGGAATAAGCCTAAACATAGTGTTGAGCAGAAGCCCATAGTCCTTAGTGAGGATTCAGACTCTGACATAGAACGCTTCCTAGCTAGTGAGTACCCTTACGCACGGGGTTTGTGCTCTGAGCCACCTTATGAATTCGTTTCGAATCTCCCCCCTTGCCTAAGGAACAATCCAAGTTACCCAGGGATCGAACTACCTAACGAAACCCTCGGCAATGTAACCAAACCCTCACCTGCATCTTCGAAGACCGGACAATCATCATGTGACCAATGTGATTTGTGGTTGGAACGATACTATATAGACGTTCCCTTACTTCAATCGAAAGTCAAAGTGTTGGAAAATCAAATTACAGTATTGACAAGCCAAAGGGACAAGCTTCGAGCTATTGATAGGAAGCAAAGAACCACTGGTTCCATCGTATTTAGAAATGTTGAATCGGATACAGCTGTTTTCAACTCCAAAATGTCACGATCAAGCCATCTGCTCGTCATCCAGGTATGAATTCAGGTATCAATTTCGTTTTGTGAATTCCTCGGATTAATATAATGATTTGAGTTTGGTTTTCAAATAGCTCTGTATATCATTTGAAATGGCTTTGTCATAATGTTGTTCATCCTGTACATTGTTTTCGTTTTGCTAAAATTGAATATGGTTATGATTTTGTTATACAATTTGATCATGCCCAGTTTAGCAATTATTTGGTTTTCGATTGGATTTGATTCGTTTGTCTGTTGAGTTAACGAAATCGATGGTTTGCTTTCGATTGGATTTGTTTGTATCTAATCTGAAAAAGAGGTTTTCATGCTAAATTTATAGCACGATCATGTTTTGATTTGGTGTGATTTCCTTATGGTTAGTTTGTATGTTGTGATTTTGGAACAACTTCGTGAGTTTGAATTGACGTGATGTAATCTCCTAAATTGGGAATACAACTCCGATCGATTTCAATTCAGAAAGAACGACTCTGTTTTTCATAAAAACAATATTCTCATTTAAGCCTGTGCAAATGATATCTATGCCCTAATCATGGAACGACTTTGGTTCACAACGACTGTGTTAAATTTCAACTGTTCGATTTGTTCTTATCTTGATTAGATTGTTGTGTATCTTCAGTTAGTACGATGATTTTCATGAGTTGGATTCGTATCATAGATGCTGCTCTGCTTGATTTTAATTTTCAAAACGAATTGGTCGACATTTGTTATCTCTGTCAAATCTGGTTATAATTCGTTTTGAAATGAACGGTTTCGTTCAATGTCAATCGATTCTGTTTGCCCCAAATAGCAATAACGAATGATTGAACTAATCCTACAGATCCTGTCGATTGATCTCATTACAATTTCGTTTGTGAACATTTACGCGCCAGTTTTGATTTAATTTGCTTATGGCATGGATCGTTTGTTATGTCTATATAGTTATGTCGATTTGAAAATGATCTTGTTTGGATTCGATCATGTTTCCTGTTGATGAGGCAGCATAACAATTGCCTATGATTTGTTTTAATTGTATCGATTTCAATTTGATGTGAAACGATTTCATTATTGTTCGATATGATTCTGTTCACCCGATTATGTGGCAACAAACGAAATAGAGTATATGCATCTCTGTAGTCATTTGATTTTAGTTTAGTTTTGATCTCGAATTAGTATAACAATCTCAATTTGAATGATTCGTTTGTCTTTCAAATAGCCATTAAATACTTTTTAATAATTGAATTTAATTCTTTAAAGATTTGAATTGATTTTAATGTTGATTTTGTGTCTGATTTAGACCAGCTACAAAATCGCAAGATTTTGTAGCTAGTCTATAGAATTAGATTTTTTTATTATCATTTTATCAATAAAATACCCTTCTAACTTGTTCATTTTATACCCTTTTTAGGTACATCCGAATTGCATTGGACATGCTGGACATTATAGGAGATATTTGTGTGATTTAGTTTTTATTTTAGGTTCCTACTTTAGTCAGACTTGGGATATTTTCCCAGATTTTATGTAAACAGTTTTGATAACTTCCACAGGGATGTTTTAACCTGTGGAAGGTCTTTAAATACTTATTATTTTGTGTAATAAGGAGCATCCTCACTTGTGGGAGAACCAGGCTATGGATTTCTAATACAAACTGAGACAAGAGTTGATGTCTTGCTACAACTTTCGCTTTCAATATATCAATCTTTTGTTTCAAGTTTATGCATGTCATTTGCAGTTGATTATAGACTA
>SNQJ01S0114009.1:9719-24490 GCA_010110895.2 Picea sitchensis | reverse complement strand
CATAGTCTATTGCAGAATGATATGATTTAATTAATGTGCTATCCATATCTGATTTCTTTCAATACTTAAAAAATACAACAATTACTTTGTTCAGTTAATGAATGACAGATTTCTCTTCTTCATTAATTGAATTATTTTGTATAAGTCTTTGCATACAGGTTTATCTAACTGTGAAGATTTATAAATCATAAGATTGTTGTAATTTTGATGTCTTGTTTGTCCTGTAATCATATTTGAAGAACAATGCAGCTTTTTGTTTACAAGGAGCACCTGGATAATTCGGTGCAGGTTTCCTCCCACCGATCAGCTAAGACAATCATCACACACATGACAAACCTGGAGCGTTTCTCTAGGTCAGTTTGTTATTTATTTTGATTAATTTGTTAGTATAATATTAGTAGTTTAGTTAGATATATGTTTAGTTAGATTTGTATTTAGAATTAGTATATTAGTTGTTTAGTGTAGTTAGTTTTTGTTTTGATTTCTTGTTCATAAAATTATAAAATCAACAAAAAATATCTCTCTCTGTCTTAGGGAAGAATACAAATGAGTTTTTCAGATTTTATTCAAATCTGTAAATTGTAATTATTGTACATTTTGTGAATAAGATTTATTTCAGTTAGTAGTTAGATATTTGATTTCTTAGAGTTAGTATAGTATTAGATAGTAGATTGTATATATATATAGAATAGTTAGATTAGTTTATTAGTTTTTTTATTTCTTTTTAGTTAGATTAGTTTAGTTTGTTTTAATAGTTAGTTTTAGTTAGATTAGTTAGTTTCGAGTAGTTTTTGTTTTTTTGTTTTCTTAGGACCTTAGATCGGCTAACGGAGTTGCTAAACCCGTCAGGGTGGTTCATCCCAAACGGCTTGGGTTATTAGACAACCCCGGACCGGTTCCACTCTCCCAGTTGACGGATGGTCAATTTCACCCGTCAACATGTATGTATGTATATATATGAGTTATATGGTGCCAATGATGTTACAAATTATCTTGTGTGATTTTTTTTTTAATGTACATTTGATTCATTTTCTTCATAAAATTTTATCTATGCGTGAGATACCGATCCAAAATATAATTTGCTAGCGAATATGAAGTTGTGTTGAGTTCTCTTGGTATGTGTCTGTATTCTATAAATTCAAACATTCTTTCAATATGGCGAACTCATAGGTGGATACACAATAGGGTAGGGTTGCAAACGACATAGACTCGATTAAGCTGACAAACCATGAGTTCAGAGTCTAGGTTAATGATTATACAAGATATACCTAGGGAGGAGGCCTCGGTTAAAAGTCCAATGACAACATTATATTCTGCCACATTATTAGTTGTCGATCCTAGGAAAATGCCTCCTGAACTCACCAACTCATCAGAGTGGTAAATGACCCAAGCTGTAGAAGCAATGTTCTGGGTGTGTCGACTAGCACCATCTGTAAACTCGATAAAGACAGGAAAGGAAGATTTCATCTACGCATGCAATCAAAAGACAAAGTCTAAGCGGATAAAACAAAACTTGTACATGAAAGAGAAAAAGTCACACCAATAGTGTACAAAGCACTCATGCTAGATGTTCTATGCATAGGACTTCTTAAGGTAAAGCCCATTCTGGGCTTCATCAATAGATATTATGTTGTAGTCAACTAGCTCGTAGGCACCTCTATGTAATACATGTTTTACAATGTAGGGTCCATGCCACAGAGGTTCTAACTTTATTGTCCCTAGCTTATCCTAATCCTAGTCATAAATGAGGACTAGGTCTCCTTCTACAAAAGTACGAGGGTGGACATATTTTTCATATTGAATATTCATTCATTTTTTATATGTCTCGTTAACGAGAGCAACATTGCAACGTGTTTCATCCAATCTAGTCAGATATAGGAAACATTCTTCTTCAGTAGAGGTGTGAGGCATGAGTTCTACTTTGAGTTTCAACGAAGGAATTTTGCACTTGATTGGTAACGTTGCTTCAATGCCATATACTAATTGGAAGGAGTGAATCTAGTTGTAGTTTTCACTGAGGTGCAGTAACCCCAGAGGGCGGAGAAGAGTTGTAAATTCCAAGAAGTTTTTTCCCCCGCACCATGCATTGGATCATGGTTTCAAGGACTTTGTTTATAGCTTCAACTTGTTCGTTTTATTGAGGATAGTAGGGGGATGAGTTCTCATGGAAAAAACCCAACTTGACATGTAACTCACTCATCATTTGGTTTTGAAAATGTGAACTGTGATCAATGACAATGGATTTTGGAACACCAAAGCGAGTAATGATGTGGTTGAAGATAAAGAGATATGCAGTACAACCATCATTAAGAAAAGTAGGCATAGCCTCAACCCATTTTATGAAGTAATCAATGACAATGATGATATAACCATTCCCCCCAGCTGAGTTAGGCTTACATTGCATAAAATCAATTCCCCATTTTTCAAAGGAGCCGATTGTGACAATAGGATGCAACAAAGCAGGGTGGGTGCATGCCTTTTTATGAAAAACTTGGCAGTGTGGGAATCTTTTGACAGCCCCAATACAATCTTTGAAGATGGTGGGCCAAAAGTAACCGACATGTAATATTTTCTGAGCTATATCCATCCCAAAAAGGTGAACGCCACATGCTCCAAGGTGACAGTCATTTAGAACGCATTCAGCCTCATCATGATTTAAACAATGTCATAAGATAGTGTCAATACCATGACGATAAAAAGTGTCACCGATGATAAGATAGCATTTAGAATGGTGACAAATACGACAACGTTCTTCACATGAGATATTGGGCTGAAAACGTTGGGTTTGAAGATAAAGAAGAATATCTCCATACCAAGGGTCAAATGTGCTAATGAGGAACAAAGATTCATTGGGGAGAGAATCACTGAGCTCAGTTTCTTCATTAGCATGGGGAAGATTCCAGATAAGTTCTGCAAAAACCAAGGAATTTTTAGCTTTTGATTTGGAAAACTCAATATTGAATTCCTGAAGAATAACGATCCATTTGGAATATTTTCTCCCAAGGACTTGACGTGTCAGAATATGATACATGGGGTTTGAGTCCACAATGACCGTGGTAGTGCGTAACAGGATGTAATGGAGAAATCTCTGGACGAAAACGACGATTGCCAGAGCCAACTTTTCAACATGTGAATATCAGAGTTCAGGACTGGATAGACTCTTGCTCAGATAGTATATCACATGTTCCTCACCATTGGGGTCCTCTTGGACTAACACCATAGTGATAGTGGAAGTAAAGGCTACCAAATAAATGATATAGTCTCGTGAATAATTCAAAGGATGAAAAAGAGGTGTATGGGTCAATGCATGCTTAAGAGCATCGAAATATCGTTGAGTTGTGTAATCCTAGATGAAAGGAGTGTCTTTCTGCAACAATTGCATAAATCCTTTAGTGATCTCGACGTAATTACATATAAAACGGCGAAGAAAGTTTGTTTTCCCTTGCAAAATTTGTAGTTGGGTCAGATTGTTGGGAGGAGGTAAAGAAATAATAGCTTTAATTTTCAAGGGATCCACCCTAATCCCATATTTGGAGACAACGAAACTGAGGAGTCGACCTGATTCGACAACGAAGATGCATTTGTGTGGGTTCAAATGGATACGGTAGAACCAACATCAAAGAAAAATGGCACGTAGATGACCAATATGGTTTGATCGACTAGATGAATGGGCAGGTAAATCATCGAGGTAAGTCTCCGCAATATGTTTTGTTGGCCCTTGACCAAGTTTTGGGAGATACTTGGTCATGTTTGACCATTTTTAGGACTTCGACAACCTGTCGAATATGGAGCGCCAGACGAAGCGGAGATTGCGAAATCTCGACCCACTTTTGGGTCCTTTTGGGTTTTTGGGATAATGTAACAGGAATGGGATGTCGGCCCATGGTCTTTGCCCATGTTTAGGCCTATTTTGTATGTATAAATAAGTAATTTAGGTGATGTAAGTAGTAGATTACATCTAGGTGATGGTAAATATTTCTATGTGCAAGTGATCTATGTGATTGAGTAGGCTTTGTGCATACTGTTGAACTTGCAGTGTTAAGTGCAAGTGTTTGTAACAGGGGTGATTTTAAGAACCCCCCCTAAATTTATATGTATAATAAATGGGTGAATCCCCATGATACATAGGAAATATTGAAGGATATTTTATCAATAATATAATATGTATATATAATTGTTTGGTGAATCTTTTAGTCAATTATATAACCTTGTAAAAATTTGGCGAATATTTCACTAAACTATAAACTCTTGTAAAATCTTGGCGAATCTTTCACTGAATTATAAAAACTTGTAAAGTCTTGGGGAATTTTTTAATAAAGTATAAAACCATATATAATAATATGAAAATTTATTCATTAAACTATAATATACTTGTTTTACATATTTGGAAAAAGAAACATGATGTTTCCATCCTCTAGACGATGTTGCGAGCATTAGAAGTTATGTTTATCAAGGTTCTCATTGTATACTCTTGCATATCCCTCTATCAGTAAAGATGATATATCAATGAGAGATTAAGTCACAACCGTTGATATCAAGAGATCAAGATCAGATATTGTTCAGTGACCACTTTGGAGATATGGTTTTAGTCATTACGGGATTATAAAAGCATATCTAAGGAGGGTGAGAGGCATACAATGAATGCATAGGAGCAAGAGGGAGTCTTTCTCATGTACTTATGTCTGAGTGGGAAGGGTTGCGGAAAGGGTGCAGGGGGAAATGAGGGATATAGTAGCCAGGTGGGCTAGGCTATCAGCTGCAACATTGCAATTCATCTATTGGGACATTATCCCAGGACAAGAACCCAGGATTTTATTTAATAAAATAAAACTCGGAACCAGTTTTCCCGCAAGGGTTTTTCCAGGGGTGTTTACCCGAATCTCATGTGCAAATGTGTTTGGTTTCTGTGTAGTTATTTTGCTTTTATTTTTGTTGAAAACCTAATTGTGCTAATAATTAATAAATAGAGTTTGTTTGGATTGTTAGTCTTGTGTTGGGTTTAACAGGAAATTCAACAGACTTCATGTGATGTGGGGTACATGGTGAAACCCTATCCCTTTGTTGTATCCTAGATTGTTTTGTTTGATTGACAATTGGAACACTTACTATAGGTGGATGCTTGTACTCAAGATATGTGGTAGAGGAGGCACACTTCTTATGGAGGAACTTGGAAGTTGTTTTATTTGGCATTGACATTTTCTACATGGCACACATGTTGATGAGGATGAGACCTTGGCATAGGATGTGGAGTTATCTTGTGGAGGAGCAATAAGCACTAGGAGGAAGGGTGATTCTCTCTAGGAGCATCGATACCACATGGCACACTTCAAGAGGTTGAGCATTTTTCTAGAGGGAATCTTGTTTGGAGGGCGCACCACTTGTAGGTTGTTGTGGACTTGATACACATGTGGAGGAGTAGAATTGGAGCTTAGGATTTTGTCTTCTTGAGTGTGAAACCTTGTGAAGAGGAGCACTTGACATGTGGAGCCTTAGCTTGGAGATAACTATAATACAAAAACCAACAATACTTCTACAAGCTGTATCCTACCTTCTAGGTTGCAAATCGAATTCCAAACTAATTTGATCTACGAAAATGTTTCACAGTGAGAAGATGACATCAACAACTTATTTATGGTCCTCCAAACAATTTTATTTTTTTGCTTGTTCACACTGCTATACTGCCTCTATTACCTAAGAAAATATCCATTCTTTGAAACTGTAAAACATTTGGATCCTCCCTTGACACTAACAAACTACAATCCCAAATGAATAAGATTTACCAAGAGAGCATATTAGACAATTCCATCAATCATGACTGTCATTACCTTATACTCGAGAGAAACATTAAGTTTTTATTTAGTAAAAATACAAACTTATAAGATATCTCCATGCATGGACACAACTAGACTTGTAGTCATATTACAATGAAAACACTATTCATTTATCTATGGGAAAAAAACATCAGGAAATGGATATATCAAAAAAGTTTACATCAAATATCAAAGTCTACCTTCTCTGGTGGAAGATCTATCCCTAAATGACCCCGTGAAATAATAATACCATATGCCTCTTGCAAGATCTCATCAAAGTGCTCCAGACCCTGCAACATAAGTTGTGTGTATATTAAGATTCAAATAAGAAACTACTTCTTGTGCAATGTGATTATCTAAGACTGATTAAACATGAAAATGAAAGTTTAAGACTAGGAGACTTCATTCAGTCATCCATAAAATACCTCTATAGTGTCAATCTTAGCAAATATTTGTCTCTTGAAGATTCCCAAGCCCATCAAGATATGCACAGGTCTATACAAGACAAAAGGAGGAAATGTATTGTACATCAATTCAATGTTAGAATCGAGAAAACAAATTTCTAGGTGGCCTCTAATACATCTAATACAATATGTTATTCTATAGTTTAAAGGTCAATATAAAATCCTTTTCAGATGTACAATAGATAATATTTTCACTATTTGAGGTTATTCAATTATAAGGGAGAAGTCCCATGTCACAGAAACAAAACAAATATTTTTTTGTCATCATTTACTAATGAAGCCCGCAACAAAAAATATCACCTTGTTACTTCATTGTCAGTTCAAAATGATTTTCAAAAGTACATGTGATAATGCATTCATATTTGAAGTTTACTATAATGCATCTACTTGAAATTTGTCAAAGAATAAGAAGAAACAAGAATCATAGAAATAGATCAGCCTAAATATTAAAAGGCATAAAGTAGTACTATGAAGTTGGTTCATCTTGATAGAATTTTTTATATGTGAGATCCATCATAGTATCTAGTAACAACACAAGCTTAGAACATGAGCAAGAACATAACTTTGATGTCATATTTATTACTTGTATAATGTCTTCGGCATGTCGTGTGTATGACAAAGAAAGAAAGTCAATGTTGTTGCGAACTCCCCAAGTTGCAATAACCTACAAAGTATAAACAACAATAATACATTAAATTCCAAACCTTATCAGAATCAAATCACAAGATTCACAATAAACCTTAACACAAAAATAGACTAGTGCCCTACATTTTGTAAGGCTACATTTACCCCATCAGAAAAAAACTTGCACTGTCCATTAATCAAATTCATTTTGAAGAGCAAAGGTTACCACAATAAATAATAAATGCATAAATTAATTTATTTTTCACTTTAAATTCATGTCAGTTATAGACTGCATGCTTTCATGTTATAAGGTTTCACCTAAGGGCCCTGATGAAAGCCAATACTGTCTTCT
The DNA here is from genome assembly GCA_010110895.2 of Picea sitchensis. Lineage (NCBI taxonomy): Eukaryota > Viridiplantae > Streptophyta > Pinopsida > Pinales > Pinaceae > Picea > Picea sitchensis. The sequence goes on along the minus strand of SNQJ01S0114009.1, from coordinate 17,240 downwards.
GGCATAGCTTGATGAACATTTGAGGAAGGGTGTGTACAATCCATATCATGCATAAATATGGGCGTGCATGACCTACACTGCACAAGTCAAAATAATATTGACATGTGTGTTGTACTTTTGCTTGATCAATATCAACTCTGAGTTGAAGACAACATTGAAATAATTGAAATTCAAAGATTAAGAATAGATAAGGAAGCCTTTTATATAAGGGAAACTAACCAAAAATAAATCCAGTTTAGAGATATGTTGTCCTCCATATTAATATTCATTAGGTTGGGAACAAATAGAAAATTAGCATTAGGTTTCTAACTTCTAGATGGTCTCACAATTGTTTGAGTTGAGCACCCCTAGTGATAACAAACGCTGAAAATATTTTGAAAAAATTGATTCTATGAGCTTCTAGAGGCATTATGTTGTCAAATATTGCAGATGCCCCAAGGTGAGAATTAACCAGGTAGATGATACCCCAAAAAATGTCCATTAGATTTTATAAACTACAAGTAAATCTTGTTCTAGGTGTAAGATCCAATTTACAAGAATTAGCATAGACAAATTAACTAGTGGATAGATAGATAGTGAGTAAACTTCTTAGCCCAATATGTCAAACAACTATGACTTTATTATCAAGTGCTCATCTGCCACACATTTGGGATGTGAGAATGTAACTAGCATTTGAATGTGTAACATCCAAGTTCAAGATTGCTAGTTTATAAAGAGAACTTAGTGAGAAAAGAGAAGGGTAAAAGTCATCTATATATAAACCTATTCGATTCTTCACATTTGAACATTCTTATTCTGATACCCTAAATTCATAACTTAATTCATCAGGTTTCATTAGGTATATTCTCTGAAACATCGTACTATCCTTCAAGCCAAGTAATAGAAGACTCAAGATTACTTCCATTTATGTGGAAACTATTTGTATGCTCTGAACCTTCCTCCTTGTTGATAAGTTGATGTTGGATATATGATCCAATGGTTATTTATTTTTGTGAATGTTGTCATAGTTTTCTTATGTTATCTTTTCTTGTTGATAGACATCTTTTTAAGCCTCTTGTTGATTGGAAAGCCCAATTTCTTGGCTAACACATACTTAAACAAAGCTAAAGAAAAATTTGTCTATTGGCAAATAATGCCAAAGGGGAAAAAAATAATCTCTGAATTCAGTGACAATCTATGCCCAAGCAAACTACAAAATTTCTATGTTCTTCATATCCACATAAATTCTACACCAATTGGGCTTCACACAAACTGTTTTTCTCAACCCATATTTAGGCAACTCTTACATTTATCAAACCTCCAGAGGTGACACATCCCTAGCCACTATTTATTAGTATCTGACTTGAAAACCTAGAAAAATAGTGAATTTTGACACATCATCTACCAGAAACGGTAGAACCATTCCACCTTACCCATTTGTAATTCTATGTGCTAAACATGAAATTCCAGCATTAACACAATTCCATTCATTTCTCACCATTAACCTTATGTCTAAAAGCATAATAACTATATTTTACCATTTACATAATTTTTCCTAAAACCCTAGCTTACCCTACGTTTTTCTAGGATAGGGTTGTGTTTTTCTCTTTTGAACTCCTCCCCTCACTCATTTCCTGATATTCCACTTTCCCTTACTCCCCAACATTACCCCCTACCCCCTTAAATTTTCTCAATAATTTAGGAAACCCCTAACCCATCAATCCACTTGATTTTCCAAAAATCTTTGAAGGCACATTTTCCAGAAATGACATTTTTAGTCATTTTGTTTTTTGAACATATTGTGGCCAATAAGAGATGAGTATTGAGAAACTGGAGGAGGTTTATGGTCCTAAGATGCAAAATTAAAATAACCTATTTCATATTTTACACAGGTATTACAGAATGAGAGATATATTCACATCTTCACGGCCTATTTTTCTGACTGAGCAAAGTCCTATTTTAGACATCTTTTTGCAGAAAATATTGTGAACAACTAGAGAAGAATTTTGGGAAACTGAGAGAGGTTTTGTTAGAACTACAGGAGTATATCTAGGCTGTGAATTGAGAGAGCCTGGTAACTTAATAAAAAATCAATAATGTATGTAACAAATGGATCAAAGGTGAACACCTTATATCATTAAAACTTTCATACATGTGACTATAAGGAATCATATCTGCAGCAAAAATGACCTCCAAGTAAACAAGACCAGAGAATCAATAATGAAAAAGGGTGTGGGAATAAATGATATGAATAGATCCAGTCATATATTCTTTATTGCTTACGACAGTCAACCTCACAGCAAGAATTTTATGTATGTCAATTGACACTCACAACACTAATGCAAAGAATGGAATCATCACTCAATCATTATGTGAAATAAGAAAAGAAACACAGTCACTCTTCAACATAAGAAAAATTTGGATATATCCAGACATAGAAAGGCCAACAGAGGGTATTGATCAGAGAGTTTGTTAAACTGAAGTGGATGAAGAAAACTAACTATGCCAACAATATCACATCTATCAACAATACATGTGACAGGTCGAATATAACTAGCAGTAGACTTGTAACTCTTTGTTTGTTTATGCAGAGATAAAAAGACTATTATCAATCATAAGATAAACAATGACATGAACAGAAGCTCAATCTCACAAGTACATAATAAGAAGGAAAAAGGACGGTCCAGACAGTATCGAATGACAAAATCTTATTATTCCATAATATCTTCAAAAAGTCTTAGACACAAAAGAGTACATATGGATCTTCAAGTTCGAGTCTCCCAATCTCGAGGACTGAACCTTCCCCTCCCTGTTACATTTGAAATAATAGACTAAATAGTCTCAACAATCTTTGAATTGTTCCTAGTTTTTAGGAATTAAAAATTATTGTTAAACTGAAACAATAAACAATAATCTTGAACTGATTGCAAAGAATCTGGAACTACTGGTATAAGTCCTTCGAATCTGGATAAAATTAATCTTGCTAAATTATGTAGCTTCTTAATTGAATGCATAAAATATGGATTTTTTCCTTCGACTGATTAATCCCCTGCCATCTATGCATTTGATCTTCTTGCTGGACAATTTGACTGGAAAAGTGGATCGAATCCTTAGCTGGATGCACAAAATCTGGAAATGATTTATGCTCAATATAGACTCTGTCACTTATTCCTTGAATGTTGGATTGGTTTTATTTATATTTTGGGACTCAATATTCTCTGTTGGAAAATCCCTAAAATCATGAATCAACAACAACCTTTGTAGTGATGCTCGCCATATAGCAACAATGTTTGCAATTGGATTTTCAACTCCATTTCTTGATGACAGGTTTAGCACATTGTTTCTCATGTCATTTGTAGATGACATTCTTTAATCTCATTCTTCTCAAATTTTGTTGGCCATGGTTTCTCATGTTGATCCTTGCCAAGACAAGAGGCTTTCTCTTCTTACCTTGGCATAAACTCGTTACACTATGACTTGTATCCATCCACATGCGGTGTAGAGGAATGAGTAGGACTGAGAGGTATCTCTCCATGAGAAGAATCGTCGAATGATTCCTTTGTTTGGGTTTGATGATATACTAAATGTCATTTTCCTGCACGTAGATGCATAAAACTATGGATCAACTATGTTCACGAACACCTTCTTTAGCTCTTGAAGGCTATCTACACCATCACCCCCCATGTAGGCAATATCATTACCATTTCCTAAAGAAGCTACTTCAGAATGGAACCCACTCATTAATAAATCTTGGTCAAATTCACGAGATGAGGAAGTCGTTCCCTTCCAGTGCTTTCCATCGAACTTTTCATTTAAGCAAGAATTTGATCTCTTATTACTGGTGCTTGGTTTACAATAATCATCATTGACAATGTTCAGAAACATTTCCTTTAATTCGTCAACGATATACCATCCCCAACAATGTTTTTGTTAGCAGGAACGTAAAAATGGGTACTACATATTCCAAAGAAATTGCTATCTTTACTGTGTGACGAACCTCAGCAAAACCCTGAACTCCAATGATATGTAAAATCAGATTCCCATAATGGATGATATCATCTCTTTGTTCCTGACATATTTTTAGTTTCTTGCTGTGCCTCTTGTCTACTATTGTTGTAGAGGTGTTATTGTTGACCTCACCACATAAATCAATACTATTTTTATTCCCTGGAGCTGATCTCTCCAATATGGAGCCTATCATTCCATCTTCGAGAAACAGGGTTTTTGCTACCATCTCATCAAGCGCTTTTCAAGAAATCGAACAACCGATGTTTTACGCACTTGTAGTACTCTTGGCATAGTTGGAGGTGGAGTAGAAACTGCAACATTCACCTTTGGAGTTTCGTGCAGATTGCTAGAAGCCCCATTATTTTGGTTATTTTGTGAATCTCCAGCACTTGAGATTGTTGTAGTAGATTGGCTAGTTTTAACAGTTGTGTGTGAGTTTTGGAAATGTACTTGTGGATTTGTTGTATACAGTGCATTTGATAGTCTTGGGACAATAGGTGTGGCTTGCCTAGCATGACCATTGGTTACTACTGATATTGACATTGTTGATATTTGATATGGGGGAGTGGTTGTCTTTCCAGACCAAAAATTTCCATTGCCAGCCAAAAACATAATTGCTTGAGCCTTGTCTGCAGGAACACCATCATATACATTTATTGAGCCAGTATAGAAAATTGTCGACTGTGCACCTGTTGTCTTTTCAGAAACACTGGAAATATCCCTTCAAAACCAAAAACACCCACCGATTTGTCAATCCACAATGAATCTAAATATAATTTGGCATTCCTGGCATAGTGGTGCTCGCAGAGGCTCCGACAACAGGCAATAAAGAATGTTTTTCAGCTAAGGGCATTCCTTGAAATTGTCTTATATAAGGAGCAGTTGTTCCTATTTCTTTTTCTCCCTTGAAGTATGCAGGAGAGCCTAAGAGAGTTGTTCCTGCTGCTTTCTCTCTCTACCTCATTCCCTTTGAGACTAAGAGATTGTTTTCTCAAGGTGGTAGTCAAACTAGTGTCAATCATGATACTCCTAATATTTTTGTATCAATAGCATCCTTATGAAAAGTTGATGCACAGTGGGATGGGGTGAAGGAGATTTTTTCTTGCAGCTGGCATGATTGTAGCTAGCATCATGTGTTTTTTTACGCTTGAGAAGATTCTTCCTAGCATGAAAACCTACAAATAGCTAGGGAGAAATGTTGGTTGAAAATAAAAAAAATTCATATCCCCAAAAGACACAATCAATTCAATGATCTATCTGATCCTTGCAATGCCTTTCAAGTGTCAACACATTATTTAATGAGTGTACACAACATGTGTTCTAATAAATCACTTCCTTGTAAGTATCAAAACCAAGGTTAGCCCTTTCCTGTAAGTAACAAACATAAGTACATTTCCTTAGTGTAATTCAATTAGGTAAAGTTATCCCATTGTTTTAGACCTATCTAAACAAATAACGTAGCAACAAAAAAAACATATGTTGCATTAATGAAAAACTACCATATACTAGAGGTTCCCTCCTCTGTGCAATGCCAAAGGTTCTACAACAAAGTTGAATCCTTGTGCTTTTCAATAAAAAATTATTTCGAGGAAGAAAGGAACTACTGAATATGATACAATATTGTTTATCACTAATCCATGACATATATATCCACCCATACATGATAGTAGAGCATCCCACACTTACTTAAGATTCTCTCAAGTCTACATGATAACATTGGACCTCTTATTTGGTTTCACATGGATGTAAAATAAAATCCTTCCTTAACATGTGTTAAGAACATGTGTTTCCTCCTAAGAGGTCACAAGTTCAAATCCATAGGGGGGTCGGGTATGTATACCTCTGTAGACTTTAGCAATCAAGTCGTTTCATGGAGGGAATCCCTTGTCTCATAAAAAAAGGGGTCTCATACACCAATTTGGTGTCTGTCTTGGTCATGATCTTAAAATTAGGTTATTATTATTATTATAAAAACAGAGAGCATGCAATATAAAAGAAAAGAAAATTGCCAAAAAAATGTCACTTCTTTATCACAAGCTGTATAATTAACATTTATGTTAAGATTCCTGGAAGAGACCACTATTTTTAGTGTCCTTAGAAAAAAATCTTCCATTGTGTCACTAACCTTGAAGGACTTATTGGGATAATCCTGACTGAAAGGTTAACTCTTGAAAGATTTGTTCTTGAAAGGCAGGTTGAGAAGGGTAAAAGCACTTGGTAACTGAAATTTGAAAAACAACCATTATTATTTGCTACAATTTGCAAATTTCAGTACATGTCTTGACCCCCTTGCAAGTAATGATGAAAACATATTGATTTACCCTATAATAGCTTCTTTAAAAAATAAAATTACATCATCCAAAAATGGCGTCTCCATCTATGACCCATCACTATTTTTGGGTTCTCTGATTTGTGTACTTGTGAACTATACTTGGTGGAAGAGGTTTATGAAAATATTGGGATTACCCTGGGCAAGTATGATTGCCACTTGCATCGAAATTTGTGTGGAGTCATAATAATCTATCCAACTGAAGCTATTGGGGAAACAGTGTTGAAAATTAAACAAGAAACATCTGTCTAATTTACTTTTCCCTTAAATAAATTGGACAATAAATATTAATCTATTATCTCATAATTAATTGAAATAATTAACTGAAATGAAAAATCAGTTAACTATGGCAAATTCGAGTTCAAAGGTTGGTTGGTAAGACATGGAGGTGACTTGAAGTTGTAACAGAGTTATAAGTGTAATTAAGTGAGTTAATCCTAGTTGTACTAGTGAGAGTTCAATGAATTAATTATTAATTAATTCAAATCAGTGAACTCACATGCAACTGAAGATTCACCACAGTTAACTACATGCATGTCAGATCCAGTGGAGACCTAGTTGAGATAATAGGTGAAAGGGATAGTTTGGCTATCAGTTGTGATTTGAATGAAGTGCACTCATGAAATCACACATGCAGTGGATATGCTCATGAGCATGTGCAAACTAGGAAATTTGAATTCATTGTGAGAATTCTAATTGCATGGATTGTGCAGAGGAGGTGGCTGTCTAGAGACAAAAATTGGCACATGTATTTGTTGAGTTTTGTATGACATTGTGAGACGATTGTATTGTACTGAGAGCTCTTGGATTAGAGTTTTGTATGAGATTGTTTCATGATACATGATATACATAATATATGACAGTGGGGTTTTTAGCTTTATGCTTTCTTGGAAAAACTTTTTTGTTATGTGTTCTTGATGTTTAACTTTGTGATATTGGTTTAATTTTTGCAAGAATATTAGTAGAAGAGATTATGTATTTAACAGTGGCATATAATTGTTAGATCAAGAGAATCACAGGAAATACTTAATTTGTATTGAAATTTCTACATGGTATTAGAGCCACGAGGCCACTGAAGTGAGGTGCAATAATAATAGTATTTTCGCAGGTCCCGTCTCTGACAGGGTGCGAACCTTAGTACTGAAAACTTAGTGCATTTCTAGGAGTAGAAATTCTCACACCCTACTCAAAGGAGAGGTGTGAAC
>SNQJ01S0114008.1:0-26790 GCA_010110895.2 Picea sitchensis | reverse complement strand
ACGTGTGTGACATAATGGTATCAGAGTTGTAGGTTACAACACTTGGCATTTTTATGGGCTTTATTACAGAAAAATCTAAAATATAAATTGTCTTGACTTTCTTCTTACCTCTAGGAAGAAAAATAATTTGATTTTGCAGGAAAATGACAAAAGTACCCGAGACTCAGGGAGAAGAACCTCATCAAGAGAATCCTGAACAAGGGAATGTAGGTGATGGACATCTATGGGTGGATCTGAATAACGATAGGAATTCATAAATTATAAAGGAAGTAACATATCTAAGAGAAGAACTAAAAACTGTGATAGCAGATAACAAAATAATTTTAAAGACTCAGGAGGAAACAAATGCAATTCTACTAGAAAAATTGTGCAATAAAAATACTAGTAAAAATAAAGGGCAGAATTCCAACAACTCTAAGATATCCCAACCAAAGAAGAAAGAAAGAAAATTTGAGTATCTAGAATATGAGATAGAGTCAGTATACAAGGATACGAAAGACACTGAAAATGTCTACTGAAAGTAGTTCTAGTCCTAAACAAAGAACCAAAAAGAAGCCTAAACAACATGATGAAGTCATGGGATAATTTAAGAAGATTAAACCACCAAACTTCAATGGAGAAGTGTATATGAGTGAGGAAGCAGAGGCACAACTCTCTGGTATGCAAAAATATTTTCAAATTTACATTTACTCAAGTGAACTTAAAGCACAGATGACTATCTATAGTCTGTCAGAAAAAGTAGACATATGGTGGTAGGATATAAAAAGAGTAAACAATATTAAGGAAAGGAAAATCACCTAGAAAACCTTTAAGAGATATTTTAACAAACAATACATGTCTGAACAATATTATGAGGGTAAATCCAAGGAGTTTTATGAACTAAAACTGAGAAATCTTACAATGAAATATTTATGCAGTAAATTTTTGAGTTTGCTACATTATGTGCCTTACGTTGTGGATGAAAAACCAAAGATTCAATGATTTTTGAGTTTCCTACCTAGTTCTTAAAAGATTGAATTGAGTTTGATAACCAAAAAACATTGGAAGAAACCATGAGGAAAGCTAAACTCTGTTTTGAGAAGTATAATAATAGAAATGAGAATTCTAGGAATTAAAATTGGAAAAAGGTTGAGAGGTTTGAACCTAAGAAGAAATGGGGAACTTACTCTAATAGAAATGTTAAGATATTTCAAGGAGGTAATAAGTTCAAAACTAGGGCCAATATGGGAACCAACACATGTCCTCACTTCACTTCAAGGTGAGAGAAGCCCAAGTAAACCTTTCAATTAGCATGAAAATAAGAATACCAAACCACCAACCTTCTTCAATAAAGAAATTTCCCAAAAAGAAACAGTGAAATGTTGGGAATGCAGTGGTCCACATTACTACAAAGATTGTCTTGTCAGGAAGAAGGGAAATAACAATGTGAAAATAGTACAAGAAGTAATTACAGTTGGTGAGCTGGCAAGGTCTACACCAAAAATCAACGCAACCTTGGAAATTCGACAACCAAATCATCAAACTTCAATGGTAGAAATTGAATGTATGATACATAATCAACCAATTATTGTTTTAATTGATCCATGTGATAGTTTAAGTTATATTTTACCAAGAGTTGTATAAATATGTAAGTTACAAAAGGAAAAGTTTGAAAAGTCATGGTTAGTACAATTAGCTACAGGAACTAAAAGGAGAATTACAGATGTTGTTAAAAACTGCAAACTTGGTATTAATGAATTAAGAACATAGATAGACTTAAACATATTACCATTAGGATCTTATGATGTGCTAATCAATATGGATTGGCTAGAAAATTTTAAAGTGGTATTAGATTGTTACAATAAAACATTTACCTGTGTAGATGAGGGAGGTAACATTATAAACATTAAAGGAGTATCAAGACCTGTTAGTATTAGATATATAACAACCTTTAAAGTTAAAATATGTATTCGAAAAGGGTGTAAACTAATTGTCGTGCACATAAATTATAATGAAAAAGATGATAGTAATAATGAGTTTGATAACTTCCCAGTATTACGGGAATTATAGGATGTATTCCATGATATTCGTGGACTACCTCCTAGGAGATAAATAGATTTTTCCATAGACCTGATACCTAGAGAAGTACCTGCTTCAAAGGCTCCTTATAGGATGAATATCCTAGATTTAAATGAACTAAAAATTTAATTGCAAGAATTGATAGATAAATAATATATCCGACCAAGTATGTCTCCATGTGGGGCACCAGTACTTTTTTTTAGAAAGAAAGATGGGACATTATGTCTCTGTATTGATTATAGACAACTTAATAAAATGACTATTAAAAATAGATATCCATTACCTCGTATCGATGATCTATTTGATCAAGTGCGAGGAGCTACAATATTTTCTAATATTGATTTACATTATGGTTATCATCAAGTTAGGATAAAGGATGATGATATTTATAAAACAACATTTAGAACAAGGTACAGACATTACGAATTTTTCGTAATAACTTTTGGGTTGACTAATGCCCCAACCTGATTCATGTGCTTGATGAACAATATTTTGAGCAAATGTCTAGATAAATTTTTGATTGTCTTTATAGACAATATACTCATCTATTCAAAGGATGAAAAGGATCATGAAGAACATTTAAGAATAGTATTATAGATACTAAGAGAATAAAAATTATATGCAAAACTAAGTAAGTGTGATTTTTATAAAGACCAAATTCAATATATGGGACTTGTAATTTCCAAAGAAGGTATATAAGTTGAACTGGAAAAAAATAAAGGCTATAATGAATTGGCCTAAACCTAAGGATGTTTCAAACATAAGATCCTTTATGGGTATAACTGGATATTACCTGAAGTTTATAGAAGGGTTTTCCAAGATTTCATATCCTATAACATCATTGAAAAATAAATGAACTAAGTTCATCTGGTCTGAAAAATGTCAAGAAAGTTTTAACAAATTAAAACAAATCTTAACTACAACTCCTATATTAAAATTGGCAGACCTAGATAAAGACTTTGTAGTATGTACAGATGCATGCATCGAAGGACTTGGAGGAGTGTTAATCCAAGAAAATCATGTAATAGCTTATGAATCTCGGAAACTAAACAAAAATGAAGAAAATTATGTAACACATGATTGGGAATTAGCTGCAATAATACATGCATTAAAGATGTGGCGACATTACCTGGTAGGCTGAAAATTCTTACTAGTGATAGATAACATCACTTTAAAATATATGTTTGATAAAAATAATTTAAATTCTCACCAAGCAAGGTGGTTAGCCTTCTTAAGCGAGTATGATTTTGAGATAAAACACATTAAGGGAAAGGAAAATAAAGTGGCAGATGCATTGAGAAGACATTCAAACCTGATCTACATAGTTACTAGAAGTAACTATGAAATAGATTTAGAAAAAAGGGTAAGGTTAGCAGCTGGCAAAGAACCAAAATATCAAAATATTAAGTTAAAGATTGTTGATAATTCAACAGGAATAGAAGAATCAAATTTTAGATTCTGAAAAAATGGATTCTTAATGTACAAAAAATATTATATGTACCGGGATCTAATGAAATTAAGCTATTGATTTTAGATGAGTTGCATAAGAAACGATATTTTGGACACCCAGATTACCATAAATTAATTACTATGCTAAGAAAGGAATTCTATTGGCCAAATATGAAAGGTGAAACAACAGAATATCTAGCTAGATGCTTAGAGTGCCAACATGTTAAGGTTGAACACTAACATACAGTTGAACTACTACATCCTTTACCCATTCCAGAATGGAAATGAAAAGTTATAAGTATGGACTTTATTACCGGATTTCCTAGAAGTAGTAAACAAAACAACTCAATTATGGTTGTGATTGATAAATTAAGTAAGGCAACACACTTCATACTTGTGAAATCCACCTACAAAGTTATTAATATAGCATAAATATTCATGAAGGAAATATTTAGGTTACATGGAATCCCTAACGTTATAATATCTGATAGAGATGTTAAGTTTACCAAAAAAAAATTGGAAGGCTTTATTTAAAGGGTTAGATACCCAATTGAGCTTTAGTACTACTTATCATCCACAAATGGATGGGAAAACTGAAAGAAATAATCAAATTCTTGAAGACATGCTTAGAATGTATGTTATGGACAAACCTGGTAAATGGGAAGAATATTTGTACTTAATTGAGTTTGCTTATAATAATCATTATCAAGCTTCAACAAAGCTTACTCCTTTTGAAATTTTATATGGCAAAAAATGTAATACACTTGATTCATGGAGTAATCTTGTTAATAGATAGATGATAGGACCAAATATGTTAAAAGACATGGAACTAATAGTGAAACGGGTACAACAGAACCTGAAAGTAGCTTAGGACAGACAAAAAAATTATGTTTATGCAAAAAGGACTACAAGAGAGTTCAATATTGGAGATCATGTGTATATTAGAGTTAAACCTAAAAAGAGTTATTTACGGCTGGGTAGGTATACTAAGTTAGAACCTAGATATTGTGTCTCATTCAATATACTTTCTTGAATAGGACCTATAGCTTATCAAATTGCACTTCCAGCTACGGTAAAAGTACATGATGTGTTTCATATTTCATTATTAAAAAAGTATATACATGACCCTACTCACGTTGTTGATTGGAAAATGATATAGGTGGAACCCGTGGGTGAGTTCCCAGTAGAGTCGGATCATACTCTTGACAAGAGGAAACTTACACTCTAGAATTGAACTATATGACAGGTAAAGTTGCAATGGAAGCACCTTAGTCCAGAAGAGGCTACTTGGGAAATGGAAAGTAATACGCGAGAATCATATCCATTTATGTTCTAGAATGGTATTGATGGAAACTAATTATCACCGAGGATGGTGATAAGTTTTGAGGGGGGGGTGTATGTGATATTATAAAAATAGGATCACAGAGCAATAAAATAAAAACAAATGCGGAAATAAAACATAGAAGATACAAAATACAATGGAGACACAAATATACGTGGTTCAGATAGTGTGGGATATGTCCACCTGAGAAATTTCCAGGTCCTTCCTTTTTATTATCCAACAAATGAATGGATACAACCTACAACACACCTGCTATAACTTCATCTTCTTTCTCTCACAGTTTCCACTCTCATAATACAATATTCGTAATGATGCATAGCCGCAATACATTTCCCTCATATAAGAGGGTTTCCTTCTAGGGAAAAAAACCCTAACATAACTTATGTCGTCAGATATACAACCTTATAATGAATGGTCCATATTTACTATGAAATTACAATATACATTTACAAGGAAATTTTTCCTTCGAGGTCTTCGCCCCCGAACCCTCGCCAGGGGCTCACTTGCCCTCGAACCCACCAATCATGGAGATGAGCCCCATGGACCCCACAGGGGGGGAAATCCCCCCCTGCAACCCCCCCACCTGGAGGGGTGTACAATATTACAGGGTGTACACTCTTCATGGGGTATAAACACGGCTTAAAACAAATACCTATGAAAAAGGAATATAATCAAACTCCACAACCAACAATCTCCCACTTGGATACTAATAACAACAACTCCACTGTTTTTGTACCTACTGGACTATACTCCATCTTGGACCTGACAAATTTTTCATATTCACCTTCATGCTTGAAGACCAACTGAAACTGAGCAGGAACTCAATTTCTCCCTAGTTACTCCCTTTGTTAACATGTCTGCAGGATTATGGCTAGTGTGTATATTTTCCAACTTCAAATGTCCATCTTCCAATATGGATCGTATAAAATGGTACATGAGTTGTATATTCTTATCATTCTAATGGAAAGTTGAGTTCTTTGCAAGATGAATGGAACCCTTGTTGTCATAGTACAACCTTCTATTCTTTTGATTATTTCCCAATTCCTCCATAAACCTCTATAACCAAATCATCTCTTTACTGGCCTCTGTAGAAACAACATACTATGCCTTTGTTGTTGAAAGTGAAACAACCTTTTACAGTTTCGAAATCCAACTTACTGTTGTTCCACCTACAGTAAAAACATACCCTGTGGTGCTTCTCCTGCTATATTTATCACCTATTATATTTGAATCAACATATCCCTGTAGAACAATGTTTGAACCTCCAAAACATAATGCAGGAGTAGTAGTACCTTTCAAATACCTGAGAATCCACTTTCCTTCCTGCCAATGTTCTTTACCTAGATTGTTCATATACCTACTCACAACTCCCACTGCATGTGTAATATCCGGTCTTGTGAAAACCATCACATACATCAAATGCCAAATGTTGATGAATAAGTGACCCTAGACATGTATTCTATCTCCTCCTATGTCTTGGGACACATTTATTTGGTTAATTTGAAATGGATGGCCAGAGTTGTACTAACTAGTTTTTCATTCTACATTCTAAACCTCTCCAGCACCTTCTCTATGTACTCACCTTGAGACAATGTCAAATTGCAAGTTTTCCTATCTCTTGTTATTCTAATACCAAGGATTTTCTTTGAAACACCCAAATCCTTCATCACAAAAGAATTAGCTAATTTCTTCTTGAGCACATTTATATCATGCATATTAGACCCTGCAACAAGAATGTCATCTACATACAATAGCAAGATAATATAGCTTCCATTTTCTAGATTTTAAAAATAAACATAGTGATCAAAATGACATCTACTATAACCTTGTTCTGTCATAAACCTGTCAAAATTCAAATATCACTACCTTGGAGATTTATTTATGCCATACAATCTCTTCTTCAACCTGCATACCAAAGTTTTCTTCCCTTTGACCTCATACCCCTGTGGCAGCTGCATATAAATCTTTTCCTCCAAATCCCCAAGGAGAAAAGTTGTTTTTACATCTAACTGTTCAAAATGTAAATATTCTACTGCCACAAGACTTAAAATAGTCCTAATTGAAGTCATTTTAACAACAGGAGAAAATATTTCATCAACATTTTACCTTTCTTTTGTGCAAACCCCTTTACAACAAGTCTATCATTGTACCATTTTTTGCCTCCATCTTCTTCCTTCAACTTGTAAACCCATTTATTCTGCAATTCTCTTTTTCCTGTAGGAAACTGAACCAAATCCCAAGTTTGGTTATTTACCAAGGAATCCATTTCCTCTTTCATGCCTTGCTCCCACTTCTTTTTAGTGTCTACCTGCATTTCATCTTCATAACATTCTGGTTCACCAGAGTCAGTCAACAATAAATAATACAATGAAGGAGAGTATCGTTCAAGGGTTCTACTTAACTTGGTAGATATTATAACAACACTTGCAATATTTTGAGGTACACGTTGCTCATGTTGTTGTACATTTTGATTTTTTGGTACCTTTGGAATTTATTTTTCAGTGATCTCATCAAGCACTATGTATTCTAGTTTTTCTTTTTCTTGTATCTTTCCCTGCAACTGATCTTTGTACATGACCTTCTCATTGAATATGACATCTCTACTCCTAATTATTTTGTGATTTTCATAATCCCATAAGTGATAACCAAAACCATTAACACCATATCCAATAAAGGTACACTTCTTGGATTTTGCCTCAAGCTTTGTTATATTTTCTTTATCAATATGGACAAATGCTTCACAACCGAAAGTCTTCAAAAAATAATAGTTTTCCTTTTTACATGTCCATGCCTCCTCTGGAATTATACCATTCAATGAGCTTGAAATTCCTATGTTTATTAAGTAAACAATAGTATCTAGAACATCTTCCTAGAACTGTAAGGGAAACCCAACATGCAATCTCATACTCCTTGCACGCTCCATGATTGTCCTATTCATCCTTTCTGACATGCCATTTTCTTGTGGTGTTCCTGCAATTGTTCTTCTCTCTATGAATCCCATGGTATGAACAATAATCATCAAACTCCTTGTTGTAATATTCACCTCCATTGTCTTATATGAGACACTTGAACTTTTCTCATGTCTCATTCTCAACCAAAGCTTTCCATTTCTTAAAAGTATCAAAAACATCAGATTTTTGTCGAATGCAATAGACCCAAGTTTTTCTAGTTGCATCATCGGTAAAAGTAACATAATAATGAGAGCCACCAAGAGATGATACCTGAGCTAGTCCCCATAGATATGTATGCACAATATATAACATTTAACTCTTCTTTTATTTTCCAACTCTGAGAAATCTGACTCTCTTATGTTTTCCATAAACACAAAACTCACAGAAATACAAATCAATTTGTTTACGATCTGGAAACAAATTTCTTTTGTGAAGTATCTGCATCCCCTTCTCACTCATTTGTCCAAACCTATGATGCCACAATGTTGTATACACTCCTTTAGAAGATAAAGAGATAGAAGAATCAATATTACTAGTACATAAATACAATGTATCTACCTTCTCTCCTTTTTCTATCACCGTTGATCCTTTGGTGACCTTCCATGCCTTATCTGTAAATATAGATATACAACCTTCACTTTCCAACTGCCCAGTTGAAAATAGATTTTTCCTTAGATCTAGAACATGTGTTACCTCTTTCAACAACCATTGGTTTCCATTCCTTTGCTTTATTTTTACTTTTCCCATTTCAATAATTTTGCATGGTGCATCATCACCCAAATGAACCTGTCCAAAATCTCCTTGAACATAATCTAGAAAATGTTTCCTATGGGGTGTGGCATGAAATGAAGCCCCTGAATNCTATGGGGTGTGGCATGAAATGAAGCCCCTGAATATACTACCCAAGACTCAAAAATATTATCTACAGAAAGAATCAAAGCATCTTGTAACACATCACCTGTTACATTTTCTTCCTGATTTTTCTCCCGTTGTCCATCTCTTTATTTCTTTGGAGCTCTGCAGTCTTTCTTCAGATGTCATTTCTTCCCACAATTCCAACACTTCATCTTTCCTAGTCTGGATTTGGATCTTCCCTTCCTATAATTCTCGCGGTTCCCTGAGCCCTTTCCTCTATCCTTTTGTCTTCCCCTGTTCTCCATGTTTAACACATTACCTGATGTCTCACCTGTGATTTTCCATTGCATTTCCTCACTAAGGATAACACCAAAAACATCACCAAATTTTAAAGTGTTTGAACCAGAGATAGATTTACTTACAACCATGACCAAGTCATTCCATCTTTCTGGCAAAGAGAACAAGATTAGAAGAGACTTGACCTCATCATCAAAGTCCACTTTTACAGAACCTAGTTGATTAGTAACCGTATTAAATTCATTTAAATGATCTGCAATAGAACCACCTTCTAACATCTTCATATTAAATAATATCTTCATTATAAATACCTTATTGGATGCTGAGGGTTTTTCATACAATTTAGCTAATGAGTCGATAATCTCCTTTGTTGTCTATTGTTTCGAAATATTGAAATCCATCGACACTTCCAGCCTCATCCTTATTGTTCCTAGTGCCTTTCTGTCAAGAACCTCCCATTCTTCGTCCTCTATGGCCATCAAATTCTTTTCTATTACACCCAATGGTAGGAATAGATCCTTCTAATATAAATAATCTTCTATCTGCATCTTCCATAATTGGTATTTTTGGTCGTTAAATTTCTTGACCCTAAACTTTCCATATTCCACCATTTCTTCTACTTGAACCATGAACCCTCTTTTCCTGTGGGTTACCTTTCACTCTGATACCATTTGTTAGAAAAACAAGATCATGGAGCAATAAAATACAAACAAATGCAAACATAAAACACATAAGATACACAATACAATGGAGACACAAATATATGTGGTTCACCCAGTGTGGGATACATCCACTAGAGAAATTGTTAGGTCCTTCCTTTTTATTATCCAACAAATGAAGGGATACCTATAACACACCTGATGTAACTTCCTCTTATTTATCTCACAATCTCCACTCTCAGAATACAATATTCACAATGATGCATAGCCGCAATACATTTACCTCATAAAAGAGGGTTTCCTTCTAGGGAAAAAAACCTTACATAACTTCTACTGTTAGATCTACAACCTTGTAATGAATGGTCTAAATTTACTATGAAATTACAATATATATTTACAAGGCAATTTTTCCTTCGGGAGCATCACCCCTGAACCCACGCTTTCCCTCGGACCCTGCAGGAGGGGCAAGACCCCCCTACAACCCCCGTCGCATGGAGGGGTGTATAATATTCTGAGGTGTACAGTCTTCATGGGGTATAAACACGGTTGAACACAAATGCCTATCAAACAAGAAGATAATAAAGCTCCACAACCAACATGTGATACCCCACGACTTGAAATCTTAATTATTATTTTAGAATTTTAATTATTTTTCCAAAAGACAATTTGGTCTATTGACCAAATCTGAATTGTAAAACCTTATTATTTTATGAAAATAAACACATGTGGAAAAATGGGCACACGTTGAAGCATCTGTTAAACAGGGAGTTAGGAATCCAAAGGGGTTGGCCAAGTGGCAACAGACTGAGACAAGTTGTGGAGTTAACTCAACTTCAAAAACACACATTCAATATTTAAAGGAGAATCTGTGAACATGTGTGAAATTAAATTTGAGAGGTGGTCAGTGAGTAGGAGTCTCAAGACAAGTGTCACAAGTCCTAAGAAAACTAAAAGAAGTCATGACAAGGGAATGGGATGCCATTCTGAAGATGCAAATTGATAGCTTGAGAAGTCTATGCAAAAAACTGACTTGGCACGATGATTTTTCAAAGATTACACACAACAAGCTAGAACTCAGAATTCTGCAAGAGGCCATGTAGGAAGCCCCTTGGATTCTGAACTCAACT
The DNA here is from genome assembly GCA_010110895.2 of Picea sitchensis. NCBI lineage: Eukaryota > Viridiplantae > Streptophyta > Pinopsida > Pinales > Pinaceae > Picea > Picea sitchensis. The sequence continues at coordinate 16,052 of SNQJ01S0114008.1, read as the reverse complement.
CGGGGGTGATAGAGGTTGATAGAGACTCTAGTATAAGTTTGGGAGGAATAAAGTCTTCAACGTGTGGTTTCCCCAAGTTCCAGGTTTTACTTATTTGTTATGAATATGTTTATCTGAATGTTTATTGTGTTTTATTGTGCGTTACTATGGCCAAAATCATTGACTATAAAGCATAAATAACTTGTAACAATATTAGGTTTAAGTGATTGTTATGAGAAGATAGATTCATATCATAAGTTTCATGCAGAAAAACTATGAAAGAAAAACAATAGTCATTCTGATTCTATATTTACGAACATAATTGTTTTACTAGTAGAAAATCAATAAAACTCATAGGTAAAACCTATTACTAAAACATAGATTATTCGGATAAGAAACATGTATTGAAGAGACATAGTTTCAAAAAGACACATTGTATATATTTCAAAAGGGAATTTTTATATATTAAATAGATTCCAACAAGATACACTGTATATATTTCGAAAGGGAATCATTATAGATTAAACAGAGTCCAACAAGCTACACTGTATATATTTCGAAAGGGAATTGTTATATATTAAATAGAGTCCAACAAGATACATTGTATATATTTCGAAAGGGAATCGTTATAGATTAAACAAATTCCAAAAACATACACTGTATATATTTCGAAAGGGAATTTTTACATATTAAACGAATTTTAACGAGTAATGACTATTTATGTCCAACATGGAAAACAACACTAAGTAAACAGATTTTAACAGAGATATAAATAACGACTATTTATAACCAAAAATAGAATCATAAACATATTACATAACATTACAATATTGTAAAATGAAATAGTCCTAAGTCACAGACTGTTGGCATAGGGGTAGACCCAAGGTTCAATGCTTCAACAACGCACCAAAAAAACCCTAACTACCGATCCTTTCGGCAACACCTGCAAAGCAGATGAAGTCTCACCCGAGGTAGAGGCAGGGGTGGTTGCAGGACTCCATTGTCTACAACATAAGCTGGGACACAGATATGTGATTACAATACTCTAACAAATCACTTAGAAGTTAACATTCGTTAGTAATTAACCCTTATTCACCTTGCAGATCCAAACCCTTATTACAGAACAATGCAGTATTCTACCAGATCTAACACATCCAAGCACCTAGCATAAGGAAATAGATCAGATCTAGCATCTTATTCACATCATTAGGCACTGAGCTATCATATTCATCTAAGCATACAATATTGCACTAATCATTAATCACATAGATAACAGAACAACCATAATGCACAAAGAAACCATAACATAGGATATATGTGTTTCACCCCAGTGTGGGGCTATGTCCACCAACTCTTCCCCTCTTTATTATCCTCTGTCAATATTCTACAAGAACAGAGCCCAAAAACCATGCTCAGCATAGGATAGGATATTTGTACACCTTGCCAGATCCTCCTTCCCCGAGTTAGATCACAGCACAAAGCCTTCTTATAATCACTTGCACTTAGCTTTGCAAGTCTTAACATACACTATGCACAAATCCCTTGCAATCACATAGATAGAACTCTAGCACTTAGCATCTTCTCTCTCCCCTTTCTTGCATCTCCTATTTATCTATTTATACATTACAAAATGGGCCTAACCATGGGTAAACCCATGGGTCAACATCCCATACCCATTACATAAACCCTAATCCCAAAAACTGCCCTAAAAAGGGGTCGAGATCCTGCAATCTTTGCTTCGACTTGCACTCCTCCTTAAACCAGCCTGTCAAAGTCCCAAAAGAGGTCAAACATGACCAAGGATATCCAAAACTTGGTCAAGGGCCAACAAGCCCCCAACACTCACCTATGACTCGTCCCGAGTCACTCTGGTCTGGGTAACTCTACCTCAAAAGCCTCGAGCTGCTTCGACCTATTGCTACACCAAGGCCTCCTACTCAACAAAATCTTGAATCACTGCCTCATTTAGAGGTCCCTCTAAGCGTTGTTATACCGAGGTGACTACTTGTTCTAGCTCTGCTCCTCAGCCTTCAATCTCCTCAAAACGTAGGAAAGCTGCATCCTGGACTAGCTGGAGCTTCTGAGTCACTTCCATGACTTTGCTTTGTATGGCATGGACCTGTTGTTGAGTCGTGAGTTGTTCTTTGGATCTTTTCATCCTCTCGACTGCTGACAGGAGTTTCAAGTACGCTTGTAATGCTATTTCTTGTTACTTTTCTTCCTAGAGCTACGACTCCAGTGTCTTTAGTTCAGGGTCCTTGGTAAGCCGCTCATAAGTCTATGCACTGCGGTTGCTTAGCTATTTACGTTCCACGGATAATTCTTTGATCCTTTCAACTGTTCTCTGGGTAGTTTCTTCTCTCTGGTCTCACACTTCCTATGGAGTGCTTGGCACTATTTTTAGTTCTATTTCTGCAACTCTCTGTTGAAGCTGCTGAATGGCTTTAGCAAGCTTCATGACTTGATTTACTACCAGGTCTTATTCCATATTCTCCAAGCCTATCACAGAGAGAAGTTATCTATTGATGGCTTCTTTAACTATGACTTGCTCCACGAGCAACTATTCTTTCTCCTACTGGATTTGTGCTTTATTTTCTTCGAACTTGTTTCGAAGGTCATCCTTCTCCTACTACGCAACTCGGCGTTGCTCTATAATTTCCTCTTGTGCTTGCTCCAGGGCCACTGAGGCATGATATTTTTCTTCCTACACATGACGAAGGCGAGCTTCGGTCGCATCAACTATTCTGTGGAGTTGGGTAGGCTCATCTCCCAACGCTGGTTCTTCTGGTGGCGGGGGCGCAGTGGACACTACGTGACTTGAGTGAAGGTCTTGTTGTACACCTCTTAGATCTATCTCAATTCTATCATACATGGCTTCTTATTTTTCTTCAGTTCTATGAAAAATATCTTCTGAGGCATAGGATACAGCTGCAATAATGAAGTCGAAGTCATCGATCGTGAGTACAGTCTGTAGATTCGGCTTACTTTCTTTGGACTTCTTCCACGATGTAGGTTTCATGGTGGAAACCTTTATTTTCTTGGATGTCTCTACCTCTTCAAGGGGGTTCGTAGGCGGTGTTACTTCTCCCTGCTTCTGCTTGTCTTCTTCCCCTTATTTTTATTCTTTGTCCACTTCATCATCTCCTCCTCCGCTAGGTGAATCTGATGCAGTCTCTTCTGATGTGTTGTGTATTTCCTATACATCTTCCTTCTTTTTCTTCCTGCTACTATTGGGTACATCATACTCTTCGTGAGTAACCACCGCACTTCCAATGAGGTTGGGATCAGACAGTGTTGTCTGGTCAACTGGTATAAGGAACTCTGTGGGCCATTCCTTAGTGATTTCTTCTAGGTCCTCCTCTGTGAGCTTGTAATAGGACTGAAGCTCTTTTGTACTTTCGTCTGCACATGCAGTAATATAAATAAAATGCCTATCTGTGCAGAACTTCATAAGGGGCCTGAACCTGTTCAGGGTATTCGATGTCATACGAGGGAAAGACTCAATAGCCCTCTTTAGTTGTAGGTAGTAGGCATGGAATACTGCATTCGACTGCCATTGTTTCCCCATGTCACTTGAATACCAGAGCATGGTGAACTTTGCATCTAGTGGCTCGAATGACTCAATATAAGGGAAGGTCACATCTTCCAGCATCTCCCAAGTAGTAAATGCGATGAGGATCAACAACCAGCTAAAATGAAACTCATAGCCCTGATCCTAAGCTTCACGACAGTCCAGTTCTGACAGATTGACTAGGTAACTAGCCTCATTCATATGTAGTCCTTCCATGCATTTTCCTGTGAGGTCAACGACAAACCCTATGGCCTGTGTGGGTCTGTTATTTCTTACTAGATTACCAACAATCAACTAGAAAGCAAGGTGCATTGAGCCATTCTGAATGGAGGCTACCTTGTAGCCTCTCGTCCCTTTCTCTACATCATCATAGGTGTCTTTAATCCTCTGTGTCAGGGAACGGTCTGTAGCCTTTCCTGGATAAAATTATTGCGGTTCTGGTCCTTGCATGCTCAATCCAATGATCCTATGGATCAGTGCCAGATTAACGGTGATGCATCTGTCTAACCATAGATACCTGCCATGGAAGGACGACAATAGGAGCTTAACACATGTGTTAACTTCCTGGTGCCTTCCAAAATGTGGTATATTCATCACGTTCAATATAGTGGACCTCGCGATGTCCATAGTCCACAGCTGGGGGATGATCTTCGACTTCTTCCCCTTCGTCTTGGTGAAATATTTGTGAAGTGCGAGCATGCCATAGCTCTTGCGATATCCTAGTTTATAGTCACTAATATTTAAGGTTGGAATCCTCTCCAACTGTGGTCTAACTACTTGTATTCCCTTCGGAAGGTACGTAGTAATGCCTGTGTAGTCAAATTCCCTTGGGACACTATCACGACTCACCACACCGACCAGGGGTGGGATGTAGTCGGTCAGGATAAATGGGATTAACTTCGCATTCGCCAAGTCATCTCGATGCTTGGTTATTTTCTCGGTTGCAGCTCGGGATGGTCCAGATCCACGATCAGTCAACGAGGAGGCTTGCACTCCTCATGTCGATTAGGATTGGATGCCTATGGACATCACCTTCTCAGCCATGAGGTCTATTAGAATATCTTCGACATCTTTTTCTACTGCACTAATTTTGTTTGACATGCACACGCGAGATTTGATATCTCAGGTTGATGAACAATACTCACTGTAACATAATAGATGGTGAGGTCTCAATGATCACTGCGCAAAATCAAGTAGTTCTCTATGGGCTCACATAATAACAATTGGAAAAAGTGTTCTTGGTGCAACGCTCAATGGGATAAATAGAGATTGTCGTAATGGTTTCTTTCAATGGGTTTCAAAGCCTTATTCAATGCAGTTCCATCCATTATGGCACGGTCTAATGGCGAACTTCAAGGCCATAATTGTTTTCCTAACCGTTCGGGAGCATCGATCTAGTGGTCATAATGCCTCCAACAGTTATATTGCTCTTCCATGGCGAAGTGCCATTCTGTGCTATATTGATATTTCAACAAAGTTCGAGTTCTGGAAACCTTTCTTCTGCGAAGTATTCTCTGGAACTTCTTGCAATTTTTCTAACTTTTCCCTCTTCTTACTGAGCTTTCTGGCCTCCTTTCCTGTGATCTGAATCACTAGTTTCCTCTTTCCATTATCGTTCTTATCTCCTCTTAGAATGATAACTTTTCACTATGGAGGGTCTTTCATAGGATTCAAGGGTAATACTTCTTCTCTTTTTGGGGTAGGTGCTCTACTCTCTTCTACAGATAGGTGTCTCCAGTCTTCCTGTGTCCTTTCAACTTCGACATCCATATCTTTGGTCTTTAGTAGCTTCGACTAGTTCTCTTGTTCTTCCAGTAAGTGCGCTATTCTCCTAGCCATGAAATATCTTAGTTCTTTCTTTTTCTTTTCTAGATCCTCCTCTTCTTGTTTCCTTCGTATCTGATCTTTCTCAATCCATGGTTTTCCTAGCAAGATACAAAATGGGGCGTTGTTCTCAACAAACTTAATGATCTCAAATTATTCTTCTATCGAAGTGCCATGAGAACTCATAGATATCTAGGTAAGTCTTCTACATAGGGTTATCAGATTTCCTCTAAATAATCATATTCCTCCTAATGAAGGAACCATAGCAGGCTTTCCCAAAATTTCCCAAGTTCTTTCTGTCATGATATTCACCTATGTTTCCTCATCCAGGACAAAGTCTATGTCGAAGTCTCCTATTCTTGTTTCTATGTACTCTTTCTCTTTTAAGACCTCTGATAAGTTGATATTTATGTGGTCATTCAAGGTTTCTTTCATCTGTAGTAATACAGTCTCTGATTCTTTCTGGGGTTTTATAATATCCTTAGTTTCTTGGCCTGTCTCATATTTTTCTTGTTTGATATTCATCTTTTCAACTTTAGAAATCATTCTAGGAAAATTCAAAACTTCATGGTCCATAACTTTACAAAAAAGACAATTAGGTATTCTACCAGGGCATTCCTTAGCAATATGTCCTGGTCTTCTGCAACTATAACAATGGGTTAATCCTCTCTTTCTCTTAAATGATCCCCAACCCTTCTTGTACTGTGCACTGGGATTACAGTAACTAAACTGCAAAAAAATCTTTCTAGGATCCTGCATCCATTTGTTAGTCCAAACATTGTTTATATGCACAGGGATAACATACCTTTCATTATTTCTATTAGATCTATTCATATCAAATCTTCTTTCTTCTAACTATTCCCTATTTTCCAGATTAGGAAATTGTTTATCAAACATACCTAGATCCATACTTTCAAAACAAAAAATTTCACTTATCTTACCTTTCTCAAAGCACAAATATTCAAGGTCTTACCTCTTTTCTTAAGATCAGGCTTCTCTTCTTAGCACAGAGCTTCACAAGTCAAGTAGAATACTGTGCACTAAAGAAATAGATCTATGCACAAAGATTTCTTTTCTTTAGTTCACAACAATCACAGTTTCAAGTCTTGACAACAGAACCATTTGTTGGTACAGGGGCAGACCCAAGGTTCAACGCTTCAACAACGCACCAACAAAACCCCAACTATCGTCCCTTTCGGCAACACCTGTGAAGTAGATGAAGTCTCACCCAAGGTAGAGGCAGGGGTGGTTGCAGGACTCCAATGTTTTCAACCTTAGCTGGGACATAGATCTATGATTAAAATACTCTAACAAAGCACTTAGCAGTTAACATTCATCAATAATTAACCCTTATTCACCTCACAGATCCAAAACCTTATTATAGAACAATGCAGTATTCTACCAGATCTAACACATCCAAGCACCTAGCATAAGGAAATAGATTAGATCTAACATCTTATTCACATCATTAGGCACTGAGCTATCATATTCATATAAGCATACAATATTGCACTAAGCATTAATCACATAGATAATATAACAACCATAATGCACAAAGAAACCATAACACAGGATATATGTGGTTCACCCCAGTGTGGGGCTATGTCCACCAACTCTTCTCCTCTTTATTATCTTCTGTCAATCGTCTACAATCACAAAGCCCAAAAACCCTACTCCGGATAGGACAGGAGATATGCGCACCTCGCTAGAGCCTCCTTCCCTGAGTTAGGTCACAACACAAAGCCTTCTTACAATCACTTACACTTAGCTCTACAAGTCTTAACATACACTATGCACAAAGCCCTTGCAATCACAATAGAACTCTAGCACTTAGAATCTTCTCTCTCCCCTTTCTTACATCTCCTAGCTATCTATTTATACATTAAAAAATGGGCCTAACCATGGGTAAACCCACGGGCCAACTTCGCATACCCGTTACATAAACCCTAATCCAAAAAACTGCCCTAAAAAGGGGTCGAGATCCCGTTATCTCTGCTTCGACTTGTGCTATGCCTTCGACTAGCTTGTCGAAGTCCCAAAAGAGGTCAAACATGACCAAGGATCTCCAAAACTTGGTCAAGGGATAACATAGACTTTCTTGAATGATTATAAAAAATTATTTCGGTCAACTTGCTTGACCGAATGTAATAATAGGGCAGTCACATGTTGTGATGCCAAACTTGAATTTAGTTAAGGAATGGAACATGAATACCTTTCCAAGAAAGGGTATTTTTGAGTCTCCATGGTACCAACATCCTCGACACCTACATAATAACATCTAATAAATTAGAATGTTGCATGATTTATTTAGTCAAACAAAATTTACATACAAAAACATAGATAAACTTACCATGGATATACAAAGCGCCTTGTATCTCCTTCTTGTTGAAGGAAAATCTCCCTGCGGACAGGTAGATCTCCTCTTGAGAGCTAGACTCTTAACTCTTAAGACAGAAGATGCTTAACATCGACACTGACTTCCTTTCAAATCTACACAAACTAATGTGCGAGGAGGAAGAAGAAAAAGAGGTACCTTTTACCAGCGTTTGTCCTTGCATGCTCCGAGTTGAGCTCCAATCTTTCGCTCCTCGATGAGCCCTATAGACAAAAAATAGTATAATCACTTCCTACTCTATTGATATTAGCTTGAAAATAGGTCTATCTATTAGAGATAAGCTCATGTAAGATTAAACACAAACTAGAAAGAAACAGGCCAAGCGTGTCATATTAATGAGAACAATGACAAAAGTAACTTACAACCGTAGATGCGAATGCGACAGCTTCGTCAAGTCCCCTTTGTCTAACCCTTGCTCGAAATATCCATGACCCGGATGACAACAAATTCATTGATTACTCTCCTTCAGTTCACCGTGTGTTTCCTATGAGATCATAGGTTTCATGCTTGCAATTATTCCCTCTCTTCACCATGATAGATCCTGCTTATACAGGTTCAGAGAGGCTTAACCTCTTGAGGTATCTTTAGGGTAATTTGAGGAATTCCTTCCTTAGATCAGGGATCTTTTCCTAAGATCATGGTTGAACCAGGAATTCGAATGCAACTACCTTCCAAACTTGAAAGATCTTCCCCTTATTCTCCTCAACAGATCAACTGCTACCCATATTAGACAACGCTCCCTCAAAACGGGCATCAAGGCGCTATAGCACTCCTTGGTAGGTTCAAGGGGGGCGCCAACGCTCTAAAAATCTATAGCACTCCCTCATAGGGGCAGTTTTTTTTTATAACGCTCCCTAGCACCTTATAGGGGAGCGCCAATGCTCCTAAGGGTGATGTAGGGGAGCGCTCTCTCCCAAAACCTTAAATTAAATACTCCTTTCAGGTGGCAAGAAGTTCTTCTCTCCAGTTAGCCATTCATCTTCCTCCAAATCAGGTGTTTGAGGTATTGTAAGTGTCTCCTTAGTGTCATCATCATGGCAGTATGATTTGCTTGACATTTGCGACACTTATGAACAACATGCGACACTTGCGATAGTTGTGAGCAATATGCGACACTTGCGACACTTATCAAAGCGAGTAATGTTGATGTGTAACAGATTGCCCCCCAAAGTATGAAGTTAGAAGATGAGAACTAATAACTGAAATTCTTTGTAGACTTTCAAGCATGGGTATAGACTCAAAGAACTTGATAGAAGCTACACACAAACATCCAACAAATATTATGACATGTTCCAAAACCCAAGGAAGGCATACCTATGATTGGGTGATCAAGACTTGCAAGATATGGCTGCCATAAAATACACTGCGGATCCATAATTGTATTGACAAAAAGGTATAGCCACCGAGGATACAATGTAGATCCATACACGACCTGAGATGATCGTAGCCACGAAGAATACACAGTGGATCTACGAGATGACAAGACATAGCCACGACCAATACAAAGTGGATCTATGTAACAATGTATGTATCATTTGTTCAAGAGAAACTCCTTCGCAACCTGGGCAAATCTCATATCAAAAGGATCACTCAACCCAGGGTATTCTTACCGATCCCAATGTAGTACGAATATAACCATGTGAATAGATGTCCTAATGTCGAACATGGCAGAAACCACTTGATTACCGGTCAATGGTGTAAACCGTTAACAAGCACGAGGGAGATCATCATTAATGTCAATGATTCCCAAGGTACCCTAGTACATTCCAACGAATGTGAATGGATGAACTGGAGTCGAACACCCGTGGAATCATTCGATCAGAGGTCAATGAGGTAAACCCATTGTCGAATGTGAGGAGGCCTGCCATTAAGGCATGCAAGTCCCAAAGTACTGACTGGTTTCTAAGCCTAATTCCTAGATAATGTGTTTAAGTCAACATGAATAGGCTCGTCGAAGGAGGGCCTTAATGTATCCCCCATCAACAACACGAAATGGACATAGAGATGTAATTGGTGGATCAAATGAACATGGACTGACACAGGTATTGAGACAAAATATTTGTGTGATGGCTGACTCTCAAGGTGGATACTTCCCTTGAACACTGAGGCACGAGAGGAGAAACATGACATGGACCAAAACTTAATGATGCAGTGGATGTTGTGACTTACATCAGGTGACCCAAAGAAGTGAAAGAGACTCAAAGGATTGGCTCAGTGCAGAGGTTCAGCAGATTATAATGCGTGCAAAGGACAAAGTGTCGTGTTCAAGGGTGACTCTAAGAATTACTTGGTAATGTTCTCAAGAGACTACTTGGCTTGTTTCTTTCAAATTTTCCCCCATCCAGATAGACGAGTACCTCTTTTTGATTTAATGAGCTCAAGGAGGATAACACATGCTCGATATAACTCACATTTGGTGAGTTCCTCTTCCTTAGTTTAACGAACTGGAAGAAGTAAGGGTTCGATCCTGTATGGGCATGTCGATGTTTGTTTTAGCGAGTCCACAGACAGAAAACTCGAAGGTTTTTTGTGATTATAGAGTCTGGAAAAACACTTAAAAGGGAACTCTCTCAGTTCCTTTTTCGTACAGTTAGTCTTACGAGGCCGAAAAAGAGATAAACTACCACCCGAAAGATGCTCTTTCGAACCTTTTAACGAGTGTGAAAGGAAGCAAGATCACTCGACGATCTTTTCATATTTAGAGAGTCTGAAAAGAGTTTAAAGATGAATCGATGGGGTTCCTTTTTCGTGTGTCCATGTGGGTCCGAAAAAGAGATAAAAGTATACCCAATGCGTTCTCATATTTTCGAGCTTGAAAACAAACTAAGACTATGCTCATGGATGTGACAAGGTAAACAAATGATCAGAACTTCTTGGAAACCTGTGGTGCCAAAACTGCAATCCAGTGGTTTAGTGAAGCCATTATATTGTCAGAGAAACACATAAATATCTATACCTCATAAAAAATGGAAGTTTATAAATAGTAATACAAGTAAAATCTTCATTTACCATTTCATTTTGCATAAGGATTTGTAGCAGTGGAGATTCTTACTTTGGAGGTGGATATTGTTTCGCTTGATACCGGAGCTACAGTTGACCGTTTCTCTTGCCGTTTGGACCAGGTAGATCTTCATCTCTCCTCCTGTCAATCACATGGTTCAATATTTGTTTTCATAGCAATATTTAAATTAAAAAATGAAGCCCTAAGTCGCTCCAAAAAAAGATCAAATCGGCCTCTATGGAAAATGATGGGAAAAAGACATTCTTTGGCAAAAACGTTTTTAGAAGGTGATAGCAAAGATGCCAACGCCTTGACACTTGGGTGGATGGGTCATTTTTGTCAAAGAATCCATAAAAAACTCAAGAATATGCCCACACAACCATCATGAAAATTATTTTCATTTTAAAACGTTTTGTTGCTGCGTGATGGTTGTTGAATGATAAAGAGAGGGCGTGGTCCTTTTTGAATAGTGTGGTCATTAGATTTCAAGTTTTTAAATTGCTTAAGAAATTGCCGAAAAAATTGAATAATGAAATTCTTTGTTTTTTTTGTTTGTAGGTGATTTCGACGACCATGATTGAGTGGAAAGAACAAGAGCATGAGCTCGATGATCTGGCTGCTTTGCAGAGTCCTCGCACATGGGTCGCGTTGAGAGCTTGTGGCCTACTGAAATTATTCAAATTGCAAAAGATGAAGAAGGAGATTCTTCTACTTGAGCACATAATCAGCATGTGGGATGTCGCGGAGCAAGGGTTCCGGATCGGAACATAGCTTCTAACCATCGAGTTGGAAGACGTATATTTCTTGACTGGCCTCTCGAAAAGAGGGGTTCGTATTTCTTTTTCCGGACAGAGGGTGATTCCATAGCAAGTGGGCGTGTATCTGGCACGTCATTGTGTCCCAGGAGAAAGATTGGTGGGGGCTAGAATCCCAATCAAGGATATCCGAGAGTTACCCCTCCGATCCATTTTGTTTGCCATCACGAGTGTGACGGGAAGTACTAGCACACATCTGGAGTCGAGATCACAAGTAGCTTATGGCGTACAGTGTTTGGAGCCAACACTGTTTAACTGGAGCGCAGGGTTTCCTCGGAATGTGAAGGAACAAGTTTCGTAGTGTAGGATGGGACAAAAACAGTTCAGATACGACTCTTTCTTGGTCTCATTTTTCTTATAGCACATCCCCCAGATGCAGCCTCAGATAGCACTGGCAGTACGTCCAATGGAAGAACCACAGATGGAACAGTGGACTAGTCTGTCTCCGAGACTAGTGGCAGAGTCAGAGTTCCATTTCACCGGTGACTTCTTCTCTTGGCTGAGACGCCAGTATATTTTTATAGAAGACTTCCCGTATGCCAAGGTGGACTTTTGCGGGAGCATGTATTTGATTCTACCCGCGGGGGAAGATTGGGATGCATTAGGTGAGAGACTAAGCAACATCTTGTCTAGTTTTTGTTTTTAAGTTTTTTAATGTATATATTTTTTTTGGGTATGTAGAAGAGTTTTTAATGGACGTATTTTTTTCAACATGCAGACAAGGGAGCAGTATGCCCGGCTGAGATACCGATACCAGGATGTCGTGGGGGTGCTCCGGTTGCAGCAGATCTGGGGGCACCAGTGATAGGTCTCCGGGAGGTTGAAAGAAACCTTCAAGGCCTCACGATGGGCATTTCTCCTCTATGGAGGAGAGAAGTGCCTTTACATCTGTAGAGGCACACTATGGGAGTTCCAGAGAATGTTAATTCTCTACTGAGATGCGTAGTGCACGCAATGATATGTTACTCTCAACACAATGCAGTGCAGGGAGATTAGAGTCTCTCTGGTGATTGTGTTTTTTGTATGACTTGTCAGGCGATGTTGTATGGGTGTAAAGACCCAACATTTTGCTCCTCTAAATACTTTTTGATGTAATCAAAACATTTTCAGTGACGCTATGTATATATATACAATTCCGAGTTTTTACAGTGCCAAAACATTTGTACATGATGATGCCTTTAATGTGATGTGTTTTAATTTACATGTGATGTACAATTTGTTTTCCTTTATGAAATTTTATCTATGGGTGAGATACCGATCCATGATGTAATTAGCTAACGAATCTGAAACATTGTTGAGTTCTCGTGGAATATGTCTGTATTCGATATAATCAAATATTCGTTCAAGACGAAAAACTTGTAGGTGGAGACATAGCAGGATAGGATTACGAATAGCGTAGATACAATTGAGTTGATAGACCATGAGTTGGGAGTCGAGGTTAACAATGATACGAGAGATACCTAGGGAGGAGGCTTGGGTCAAGAGTCCGATGACAACATGATATTTTGCCATGTTATTAGTCGTTGGTCCTAAGTAAATACCTCCTGAACTCACCACCTCGTCAAATTGGTAAATGACCCATGTTGTCGAAGCCATGTTCCAGGTGTGTCGACTAGCGCCATCTACAAACCTGACAAAGATAGGAAAGGAAGACGTCATCTGCGCATGAAAACACAAGGCACAGTTATGAGTGGCTAGTTAAAGACTCGAGCACGCGAAAGAAACAGACATACCAAACTAAAATACAATAATGTACAAAGTACACATGCTAGGTGATATAGGCATAGTACCTTTTAAGGTAAATCCCGTTCCAGGGCTCCCCTAGGGAAATTCCATCATAATCGACTAACTCGTAGGCGCCTCTGTGTAGAACATGTTTCACAATGTAAGGGCCATGCCACAGAGTTTCTAACTTACCTATCCCTAGTTTTTCATGTGCCTGGTCATAGACGAGGACTAAGTCTCCTTTTGCAAAAGTCCGAGGATGGACGGATTTGTCGTATTAATTTTTTATCCATTTCTGATGTGCCTCGTTAACGAGAGCGACATCACGACATGTTTCGTCCAGTTTGGATAGATATAAGAAACGTTCTTCCTCGGCAGAAGTATGGGGTAGGATTTCTACTTTAAGTTTCAGAGATGGAATCTCACACTCGATTGGTAAAATGGATTTGATGCCATACACTAACTGGAAAGGAGTGAACCCAGTTGTGGTTTTCATGGAAGTACGGTAAGCCTAGAGAGCGGAGAAAAGTTGTAGATGCCAAGATGTCTTATTTTCCCCTACCATGTGTTGAATCATGGTTTTGAGGACCTTGTTGATGGCCTTGACTTTTCCATTGGCCCGAGGATAGTATGGGGATGAGTTTTCATGGAGAAACCCAACTTGGTATGCAATTCACTCATCATCTGGTTCTTAAAGTGTGCACCGTGATTGGTGAAAATGGCGTGTGGTACACCAAAACGAGTTATGATGTGGTTAAAAATAAAAAGAGTTGCGGTACGACCATCATTCAAAAAGGTAGGCATAGCCTCAACCCATTTTGTAAAGTAGTCGACGACGACGATTATATAACCGTGCCCCCTGGATGAGGTAGGCTTACATTGCATGAAATCGATACCCCACTTGAAAAAGGGGTTGATGGCGATAATGGGGTGCAGCGTCGTAGGGTGGGTTCATGCCTTGTTGTTAAAAACTTGGCAGGGTGGGCATTTTTTGACTGCCTCAATACAATCATTGAAAATCAAGCGCTAAAAATAGCCAGCATGTAGGATTTTTTGGGTTGTGGCCATTCCAGAAAGGTGACCGCCACAGGCGCCAAGTTGACAATCATTCAGAACGCGTTCAACCTCTGCATGAATCAGACATCGTCGAAGGATAGTGTCAATACCATGGCGATACAAGGTGTCACCGACAATAAGATAATGACGAGAATGGTGGCGAATACGTCGACGTTCTTCATGAGAAGTGTTAGGATGAAAGTGTTGGGTTTGGAGGTAAAGGAGGATGTCTCCGTACCAAGGATTAGATGTGATGATGAGGAAAAGAGTTTCGTCAGGGAGAGAATCTCTAGGTTCATTGTCTTCATCAGCATGGGGGAGATCACAGATAAGTTCCGCAAACACCAGGGAATTTTTGGCTTTTGACCTCATAAATTCAAGATCGAATTCCTGAAGAATGACGATCCATTTAGAGTATTTTCCCCCAAGCACTTGACGTGTCAAGACGTGGTACATGGGGTTCGAGTCCGCAATCACAGTGGTGGTGCGTAGTAGGATGTAATGGAGAAATATCTGGAAAACGATGACGACTGCCAGAGCCAGTTTCTCTACATGTGAATATCCGAGTTTGGGTCCAGATAGACTCTTTCTCAGGTAATAGATCACATGTTCCTCACCGTTGGGGTCCTCTTGAACTAACACCATTGCAATAGTGGAAGTGGAGGCAGCTAAGTAAAGGATGTAGTCCTTTGTATACTCTGGAGGATACAACAAAGGTGCGTGGGTCAGGGCATGCTTGAGAGGATCAAATGACCATTGAGCGATGTCATCCCAGATGAAAGAGGTTCTTTTCTGCATCAACCGCATAAATCCTTTAGTTATCTTAGTGTAGTTACAAATGAAACGGCGAAGGAAGTTTTCTTTTCCTTGCAAACTTTGGAGTTGGGTTAAATTAGCGGGTGGAGGTAAGGCTAGAACAACCTTAATCTTTAAGGGATCCACTCAAATCCCATCTTTAGAGACAAAAAAACCGAGGAGTCGACCGGATTCGACAACAAAAATACACTTATGTGGGTTCAAGCGGATACAGTAGTGTTGTAGGAAAATCTCCCTGCGGACAGGTAGATCGCCTCTAAGAGCTTGACCTTAACCTAAGATAGAAAATGCTTAACGTGGACACTGACTTCCTTTCAAATCTATCCAAACTAACACATGAGAAGGAAGGATGACAAATGTACCTCTTTATCGACGTTTGTCCCTGCACGCTCTGAGTTGCGTTTCGATCCTTTGCTCCTTGCTGAATCCTATAGACAAATGAGATACAAGTGCTTCCTACTCTATTGATATTAGCTTGTAAACAGATCTATCTATCAATGATAAGTTCATGTGACATCAGACACAAACTAGAAAGAAAGAGGCCAAGCGTGTCATATTGATGAGAATAACGACAACAGTACTTACAATCGTAGATTCGAATGCGACAGCTTCGTCAAGTCCCCTTAGTCTAACCCTTGATTGAAATATCCACAACTTGGATAACAACAGCTTCACTGTTCACTCTCCTTTGGCTGACTGTGTGTTTCCTATAAGATCATAGGTTTCATGCTAGCAATTCTTCCCCTTCCAGCACCACTTATGAGATCATAAGTTTGGTGTAATTCTCTCTTTTCCATTTCCTTTCACCATTAGAAAGCTTGTTTATATAGCCTTGGAGAGGCTTTAACCACTTGAGATATCCTTGGGGAA
>SNQJ01S0114006.1:31337-43334 GCA_010110895.2 Picea sitchensis | reverse complement strand
GGTCCCTCTCCCCTTTAATTAAACTTTTATTTTTTTAAATTTAATTAATTCTCCACTAAAAGAGGAAGATTGTAATTTAATTTTATGGAAGTGAAAACCAAATTTTTATCCATGTAAACCACTTCTTATGTGTTCTTCATTGTCTCATATTTCCAATGATATTAAATTTTCCCAAATATGTCGCTTGGATCTCAAGATATGAGCTCATGAAGTTGGGTTGTCACGCAGACCCATTAAAATGAAGCTGACTGATATTTTAATTTATGAGAAAAATGTATCAACTATAAGAACTTTAAACTTATACCATCATCTTCTACGCTTCAATACCTTTCCAACGATATAAAGTTTCCGTGATTCCAACACCCGTATCTCAATTTATGGCCTCCGCAAGATCAACGCTCAGCCACTGTCGATCAAAATTGATGGGCAAATCTCAACCCTTGGATTGATTTTCGTGCTTCCATTCATAAAATTCGACTTTTTGGTTTAAAAGTATATCTCAAATGCATTGGGATATTATATTATTCATGATATATAATACTAAGTGTTTGATAACTTATCAAGAAACACAAGAAGAGAAGAAATTATGGAGCTTGGAGGATTTGGCCTTGGAAAATTGTCAAATAAAATAATAATTTTTTGGAATCCCGTCATTGTGCACCTTGTTAGAACCGCCATTTTCCTTTCAATTAGATTTGGTTTTAGTCGATTTATGGCCCATATGTCAAAACATATGAATTCAGGTACGAAACAATGAAGGGGTCGAAGTCAGCAAGTGGTCAGTTGGCCCTTGGAAACGGGAAGGGATGTCAGAGTCGAAACATGCGTAAATGGTACGGGTATGTTGTTCCTAGAGATTCGGGTCCTATTAAAAGGTAGTCTCTACATGCCTCGGGTCAAGTCAAATAGTTAATGGAAGTCGCGTCAGCAAGTGCAGTAACTATTATCAGTTCATTATGAAGGTCGAGGAAATGAAAAATCACGGCGTTCGTATAATGTATTCCCTGTAGCCCTTATCGCCTGTACTTTACACGCGGGGATGTGCGATGGAAAATATGCAATTCGATTTGAAACATCCAGTCACCATGAATTCGATGTTCTTTGGCACGATTCCTCCTTCCACCCGATCTGTTATAAATTTCAGATGCTCTACACCCATTTTATTTGTGAAACCAGGTCCACGCACTATTTGTAATTTTTCTCGCAAGCCCGGGCTGATCGAATTTTCCACCTGGTGCATTTGTTCGGTTCACCACGCGTAGGATAAAAACATTTCACGCCATGGTGACCTCCCAAAACATAAGGAAGGGTGCGTGAAGTGGAAGAATCTCCAGGCCTGAGCCCTAAAGAAATTGGGATTCGTTCTCACTCATGACAGGCATCCCCAAGGATACAAAGGGAGTTTTCCCTTGATCCATGGAAACAATGATATCACACCATGCAGACCCTGGAGTGGAAAGACCTATGCAAGAAAGAAAGACATTAGAAGCCCTGTCTCCCCAACAACAGATACCTCGGTGAAGGGGCAGGCAAAAGTAGGGGAAACCCGAATACTAGACGAGTTGTGCGCAAGATCGGTTGTTGAAAAATTACTTATGCGCGTTGTTCGGTTGGATCCTGTTGAAGGTACAAGCCGAGAAAGTGGGAGAATAATAATGAGGATGGATTTCACGGGTATAAATGATCAAGAACCATCTCAGCAGCTGAAGTAGGTGAAACTAGTTATCGTCGAACTTTACCAGGAAAACAGGGAGCTAAGACAACAACCAGCGACAAAGGCCATTGAAGTGTCAGCTGCACAAGGTGGCAAAGGGAACATGACGTGGAACAAAATATAGCTCAAAGATGTGCATGATGCAATCGTACAGCTGCGCGAAGCACACCAGTTGTCAAAAGAAAGGTATGCAAAGCATTCTGGGGAATATGAAGCGATCAAGGAGAAAGCCCATGCAACTCTCGCCAATGGATAGAAGAAACAAGATTAGATGAGTTCATTCATGTATCCACAAACAGAATGAAAATCTTGGCAGCTTTGAAAGAGGCATCGCCCTAAGACATTTTGTCAATTTTTCCAATGGCCATGATAGTCAGTAGCTACTTGTCACGCACATTCCCCCAACAAATGAGTGTGCGACAGAAATCAAAGTCGTTACAAAAGATAGTGGGATTTTGACAGACACTTGTCTATTCAGATATCTGATCAAGGAAAGCATTGACACATCACCCTCTCATGATGAGACATGATCGATAACCAAATCCCCATGGTGAATTACAAACAGTCATGATGTAGCCAGATGTATTTGTTGTCTATTTTTGGAAAAGCGTCATGTGAAGAGTATTTTAACGCAGAAAAATCAGTTTCCTATTTTATATATATATATTAGTTAGAAGAGAAAGGTAACCCAATGGGTGCCCTCGCCTATATATTTTATCTTTTCAATGTAATCCAAGTTGGTTGGAAAAATTAGTATAGACAACGTTTATTGAATGTAATTTGATTTCGATCGAAACTTAATGCAAAAGTCCTGTAGCTTTGATGAAAAGATTTTAATTGTAGCAATTGGATGTATTATTTCCTTTCTTTGCATATGTGTTTCCTATTTTCTTTATTCATATATCTTTCTATCTGAATCAGAATGAATTTGAACTTGGGATTTTCCATGCAGTGCCCCTTGTTCGTGCCATTTCGACAAAAAAAATTCCTCTAAGTTAAACTCTGAATTCATCCTCATCGGTGCTCCGAGTTTCTTTCTTTGTTTTTCTCCTTGCCTCATACAATGATTTTACACTGAAGATTGTTGCTCGCATAGCTTTTATCCTCTCAAGTTCAATCACCGAGTCATTTGTTTCTATCGTTTCTCGAATCGACCCCATAGCCCAAGGTCTTACTCTCTTGCGCCAATATAACCAGAACTTATTATTTCAAAAGGTGTTAAATCTAGCCAACAACTTTAAAGCCATATATTGCTCTGAGACAATGTCTCCCAAGAGAGCCCTCTCCAGATCCAAAAGGCTAGTTTCGGATCTCAAAGTTGGTTGGAAAAGTTACCTCTGTCATATATTTATCAGTCGAGCAGATTAACAGAGTGCTAACATTCTAGCATCGTTTCCGGGGACAGAATTGAATAAATTTTCCCTGGGATAATGACTAACGTTACAGTTTTGACCCCTGAGGGTTACAGAGGGACAAACACCTACACTAGCTGAAAATATTTACCCTGGAGACTCCAGTCAAAAATACTAGTAGCATCAAGTAGCACAGCTCAGGAACCCTGGCTCCAAAGACGATCTATACTAGAGAAAATCCTAACCCAAACCCTACAGAGCTTGTATACAACACCTAGAAAATTTTGTGTAGGACTAAAGAGAAAGCGTCGAACCTATTCTATTACCTAGACAAAATCCTATCCTTACCCAAAGACGGTGCGCAAAGCATTGATGACCTTGAGTTTGAAGCATTATTTAAGCAAACCTTGTTCAATTCTAAGTCAGAAACTAGCTTGGACGAAATAGTTTTCAACCCAAAGAGATTCCAAGCCCTGGTATCTAGTAATATCCCCCAAACCTCCTAGAGCTATGGCCACCAGATTCGCCCTCCTCATTCTTCCATCCCAACTACATGATTTTCCCCAAAATTATAGCCAGAGGATTAAGCTCTACGATGTTGAAGGGAACGTTTCATCCTAGAAGCATTTGGATTGGTTCAACGATTTCGTCGACCTAGAGGAGGTGGACCATGCAGATGAAAAAATGAGGTTGTTTGCATAGAGCCTTTCGAGGGAGGTGAGGAAATGGTTCAAATCCCTCTCGGCTGCAAGAATTCGAGACGTCTTTCATTAATAGATGGGGAGACAAGAAGAACCCTTTGCAGTTGTTAACACAGTACAATAATATGAATAAGGAACTGGAGGAGATAGTGCAAGAATTCTCAACCCGTTTCATGAAGGTTTATAACTCGACTCCTGCAGAAGTCCATCCACCCCGTGGAGTTACGCAGTTGTGATACGCCGACTCCTTCGACAATGATTTCGCCTTGCTGTTGAGGGAAAGAAGATCAGCAAATCTCAACACAATAATGAGCAATGCGATCGAAGTCGAGGTAAATATGATGGTGTTAGGGAATATCAAACAAAGATTCAACAGAGGTGATAAGAAGCCCCAAGGATATGCATAGCCATCGACATCTCAGTCCTTGGACAATAAGTTCTATTTAATGATGAAGACAAAGGAGAAGCTGATGGAGAGAATGTTCGTGGGGAACATACCTGTTTCCCGAGAATAGTAGGACCCCCATCCTAGAAATCAAAACCTCAGGAGGGGTCAATCTCCCCAAATCTGACAGAGGGAGCAAAGAGACCATGGAGACCAGCAGACAAGGTCTCTATTCCAGAACAATTACGCAGACGAGGATTTCGATCGTATGATCGAAGAACAAATGCATTGTTGCAACAACAAAAACCCACGCTTGTTTTTAACGAAGAGTGAACATGATTGATACATGAGCCAAAACGATGATTTTATGTTGGATACATATGATGCATCGTTTGGGGAAACAAATGATGCGTTGTCCTAGGAGACAGAAGATTTCAGGAAGGGTTACCAGAACGCCATCATGCAGTTTCAGAAGAAATATAACCTTAGGAACAAGGAGGCACACACTGAAACTCAATATAAAAACCCCATAAGGAAAACTCTGGTGGACACCCCTTCCACAAGCCGACTGAGTTCGGACAACACGATCAAGGATGCGACTGAAAAGGCAAATTCAAAGGAGGAGGCCCCGAAGAAAATGTCGAAAGCAAGCCGAGAAGCGGGTGGAAAAGAGGTAGAGAAGGTTTGTCCTCCCTTTAACTTTGAGCATGAAATGGCCAAAATCAAAATCTCTATTCCCTTTAATGAACTTATCAGAAAGGGTGAATATCGGGAGAAAATTATTAAAATGTTGAAAATGGGAGGGGGCCCCGATACTTTGAATGTCCAATACGATCACCTTGCTATCATGTTTGGTCTGTGCGTTGAAGAGACAAGTGATACTAAGGACGCCCCTTCATTCTATGTCAGTCTAAAGGTTCATGACACGACCCTGCATAACACCATGCTTGATTCGGATGCGTCGCACAACCTCGTGCCAAAGGTGATCATGGACAAATTGGGTTTGGACATCACCAAGCCCTATAAGGACCTTTTCTCTTTTGATTCAAGGAAATTCAAGTGCTTGGGTCTGATCAAGGACTTGGTTGTTTGATTGGCCCAAATTCCTTTGAATAACATGGTGATGGACATGGTCGTGGCAGACATACCCCCTAAGTTTGGCATGTTGTTGTCCAGGTCGTGGGCTGCGAAGTTAAAGGGGACCCTGCAAATGGACATGTCATACGCCACCATTCCTATCTTTGGCCAGCATAGACGGTTGTATAGAGAAGTGTTGTTGAAATACATGGTAAGCAGTAAGATGTGGTCGAATAACCATCCCATATACTCCATCGAAACTGAGCTTGGTTCCTCTATATTCTACAATGACCTGAGTTTTGAAGAGGAAGAGCCGACAGCCATCATGAAAACCAATGAGAAAACCGCGTGGAAAGTAGCAGAATGCGCCGACCCAAAATACCCTGTGTAAAATGAGATATGGAACATGAGTTTTGATGGCGTTGTTGGTAAGGAAGGAGTAGGTGTTGGCATATGGGTAAGACCCCCTGAGGTGGGCACAAAGTTTCACTCATACAAGCTCGTGTTCGAATGCACAAACAACATGGTCGAGTATGAGGCATTGATTATGGGCCTGAAGGTGTTGAAATAATTAGGCACAAAGAGGATCACAGTGCGTGGAGACTCCGAACTGGTCATAAACTAGGTCAAAGCCATATATCAGTCCAAACACCCCAGGCTGAGAGCGTACAAAAATTTGGCGCTGGACCTCCTTGAATATTTTTCAGAGTATGATCTATCTGCTATCCCAAGGGAGAAAAATCATATCACCGATGTGTTTTCCACCTCGTCCTCAGTTTTTAATATCCCCATCTTCCCAAACATAAAATACGAGATCGAAGTCAAACACAGGCCGACATTGCTTGACAATATCATACATTGGCAGGTGTTTGAGGAAGACAAGCAGGTGGAGAGATTTCTCCAAATGAGCGACGAGTTCTCTAATACAAACATTGACGATGAATGTTGTTGTGACGAAGATGGCAGCATGGATGTGTACAGTAATGATGACCCTTTCCAGAACCAGATAGTGGGAAGGGACATAGTACAACTGAAAAATAACATCATCCTGAAGGGGTTAGTGCTGCTGGAAAAGTTGTTTGATGAAGATGACATAGCTAGAAATCCCAATATCACTGTGAACCAAGAGGATTTTGAATATTGCAACATCGAGACTGAGGAGAACCCAAAAATAATCAAATTATCAAAAATGCTCAGTCTAGAGGTCAAGCAAGAATACGTCAAGCTCATGAAGGATTTCCCCAGCGTTTTCACATGGAGTTATGATGATTTGAAGGTGTATGACACTAAAGTAATTTAACATGTCATCCCTCTCAAATAAGACTAGAATCCGTTCAAACAGAAGTTGTGACAGATAAATATCGTGCTACTGCCGCTGATCGAAAAGGAGCTAAAGAAATTTTCCGAAGCTAAGATTATCGTTTCTTTAAGATTCTCGAAATGGCTAGCTAATTTGGTACCTGTAGTAAAGAAGAGCGTCGAAATAAGACTGTGTGTGGACTTCCGAAACTTGAACAAACTGTGCTTAAAGGACTACTACCCTCTCCCTAAAATGGACTATATCCTACAAAAGGTGGTGGGGTCCCAGAAGATGTCCATGCTGGACGGTTTTTCTGGGTATAATCAAATCATGGTCCACCCATACGACAGAGAAAAAACAACTTTCACGACCCCATGGGGGACTTTCATGTATGACAATATGCCTTTCGGCCTGATGAACATTGGTGCCACTTTCTAGAGGGAAATGGAAATAGCATTTGCTGACGAAAGGGACAAGTTCATTTTGATCTATCTAGGCAAAATCACGGTATACTTTGCCTCTAATGAACAACACCTCGAGCATCTGAAGAAATTTTTCCAGAAGTGCAGGAAGTTCGGCATATCGCTAAATCCAAAGAAATCACATTTCGAGATGGAAGAAGGGAAGTTGTTGGGACACATTATATCAAAATAAGACATTAAGATAGACCCCAACAGGGTTGAAGGAATCCTAAAAATCGGCATTCCGCGCAGTAAGAAGGAAGTGCAATCTTTCCTGGGAAAAGTAAACTTCTTGAGAAGATTCATCCTAAACCTGGTAGAGATTATAAAGCATATCACCTGCATGCTCATAAAGGGGAACGAGATCAAGTGGAACCCGAAAGCTAGGAATTCATTTGAATATATCAAGGTAGCGCTGACTAGAGCTCCTATGCTAGCCATTCTAGACTTCACAAAAGATTTCATCATGTTTTCATTCTCTTCGGAGCATACGATTGTTGGCGTGCTATTACAGAAAGACAAGAAGAACTTCGAGAATCCCATAGACTATTTCATTCGAACGCTAAGGGATGCTCCACTAAGGTACGACATTATGTAGAAACAAGCATACGCCTTAGTAAAATCCCTAAAGGAGTTCAGGACATACATTTTACACTCCCACGTTATTGCTTACGTGCTAAGCAACTCGGTCAAGGATATCCTGACTCACCCTGACCCTGAAGGAAGGAGAGGTAAGTGGATAGCGACCATGCTGGAATATGACCTTTAGATCAAGCCTACAAAACTAATCAAGGGTCAAGGCATGTCAAAGAGGATGGCGCAGTTGGACTGCGACGTTGTGGGAATCAATTTCATTGTCGATCTGTCAGAGAGTCCTCAGGAAGAAATGACTACACAGGTGTCTCAGAAGTTCATCGATTCGTCATGTTATGCAGACATCATATATGTGTTGAAGAATCTCGAGGCCCCTCTAGGCGTAAGTAATACCAAGGCCCGATTTACAAAGCTTAAAGTAGTTAAGTTTTTCATCCTGGATAACTCACTCTACTGGAAATATCCTGGAGGAATGTTGTTGACCTGTTTGCTAGAAAATGATGCGAAGTGAGCCACATAAGAATTTCGCAAGGGCGACTGTGGGGGACACCATTACTGGAAAACCAATGCGCACAAAATACTAAGAGCGGGTTACTATTGGCCTACCATCTTCGCAAACGTCTACAAAGAAGTGTCAAGTTGCCACGAGTGTCAAATTTTCAATGGAAGAAGAAAGTTGTATCCCTTTCCACTAAAGTCGATCTCAGTCGAAGCACCATCCATGCAGTGGGGTTTAGATTTCATAGGGGAAATAAATCCACCATCCTTAGCACAACACAAATGGATACTCATGGAAACCAACTACTTCACGAAATGGATAGAAGCAATCCCCACGAAGCAAGCTACCGACGCAGTCATCATCCAATTTCTGGAGACAAACATCTTGTCGAGATTCGGATGCCCCATCTGAATCATAATAGATAACGTGGCTGCATTCAAGTCCAACAAGATGGAGAATTTTTGTCAGGATTACAACATAACCCTGGGGAATTCTACAACGTACTACCCACATGGAAATGGGTTAGCAGAATCATCAAATAAGAGCCTGACCAGGATCAGCAAAAGACTTTGGAAAGACAATAAGAAATTTTGGCATAAAAATCTTATCTATGCATTGTGGGCATATCAGGTTACCACCAAGAATTCCATCTCAATGTCGCCTTTTCAGATCGTATACGGTGCAAACACAATTTTCCCTACCACACTTGGGTTGCCCGTCAAAAATTTGATGCAAGAGCAGGAAGCCGATCCAAATGACATGCAAAGAAGAATAAATCAGTTGGTTCACACATAATATATGGGGGAACAAGTGTACAATTGATCACAACTCCACTAGGAAAGGATGAAGAAAGCCTTTGAAAATCATTCTAAGTCAGAGGATTTACAGTTGGGTGATCTGGTGTTGAGATGGGACGCGAGAAATGAGGACAAAGGAAATCATGAAAAATTCGATAATCTGTGGACGGGTCCATTCAAAATTGGTGCACATTGTGGAAATAATGCTTATTTTCTGGAAGAACTAAATGGGGAGTGCGTTGGTTGGGGGCCTATAAATGAAAGATTCCTCAAACATTATCTGATGAAAACAAATCTGTTTAAGTCACATGTCATTGTAAATAGTCGTTTTATTTTTGTGTCGAGTCAGTAGGTCAACAAAAAATTGAAGCTCGAAGTGAAGGCCCTGAGTTTATGCTGAGTCTTTTAGAAGCTACGTCGATAGGTTTAGGTTGCATTTTGTTTTTCATATTGCAGTTTCGAAGAGTGGAAATAAGGCCCAATGGTCAGGCACCTGGTCTACTGTTCTTTGCTACCTCATGGGGAGGATAGCTTCCCCATTGGAGCCAGTTGTTAGCGTCGCCATTTTCCTTTCAATTAGAGTCGGTTTTAGTTGATTTATGGCCCATATGTCAAAACATGTGAAGTCAGGTATGAAACAATGAAGGGTTCGAAGTCAACAAGTGGTCGGTTGGCCCTTGGAAACAGAAAGGGATGTCAGAGTCGAAACATGCATAAATGGTACAGGTATGTTGTTCCCATAGAGTCAAGTCATGTTAAATGGTAGTCTCTATGTGCTCCAAGTCAAGTCGAGTAGTTAATGGAAGTCGCGTCGGCAAGTGCAGTAACTATTATCAATTCATTATGAAGGTTGAGGAAATGAAAAATCACGGCTTTCATATCATGTATGCCTTACATCCCTTATCGCATGTACTTTACACACGGGGATGTGCTATGGAAAATCTAAAATTCGATTCAAAACATCCAGTCACCATGAATTCAGTGTTCTTTGGCACGATTCTTCCTTCCACACAATCTGTTATAAATTTCAGATTCCCTACACCCATTTTATTCGTGAAACCAGGTCCATGCACTATTTGTAATTTTTCTTGCAATCCCAGGCTGATCGAATTTTCCGCTTAGTGCATTTGCTAGGTTCACTATGCGCAGGATAAAAACTAGTCACGCCATGGAAACCTCCCAAAACATAAGGAAGGGTGCGTGAAGTGGAAGAATCGCCAGGCCTGAGCCCCAAATTGACTGGGATTCGTTCTCACTCACGACATGCATCTGCAAGGATACAAAGAGAGATTTCCCTTTATCCACGAAAACGATGATATCACACCACATGGAAACTGGAGTGGAAATACCTGCGCAGGAAGGAAATAAATTAGAATCCCTGTCTCCCCAACAATAGATACCTTGGAGAAGGGGTAGGACAAAGAAGAATAAGGAAGCTGGGGAAACCCGAATCCTAGACGAGTCGCACGCAAGATCAGTTGCTGAAAAATTACTTATGCACGTTGTTCAAATGGAACCTATTAAGGTACAAGCCGAGAATGTGGGACTAGAATGAGGAGGATGGATTTTGCGGGTACAAATGATCAAGAACCATCTCAACAACTGAAGCAGGCGAAACTAGCTATCGCGGAACTTTACTAGGAAAATAGGGAGTTGAGACAACAACTAGCGATAAAGGCCATTGAAGTGTCAGTTGCACAAGGTGGCCAAGGGAACATGATGTGGCTCAAAATACAGCTCAGAATGGCGCAGGATACAATCGTACAGCTACGCGAAGCACATAGGCTGTCAGAAGAAAGGTGTGCAAAGCATTCTAGGGAATATGAAGTGGCCGAGGAGAAATCCTGCGTAGCTCTCGCCAGCAAACAAAAGAAACAAGATTAGCTGAGTTCATTCCTGTATCCACAAACAAAATGAAAATATTGACAATTTTGAAAGAGGCATTTCCCTAAGACATTTTTTCATTTTTTCCAACGGCCATGACAGTCAACAGCCCCTTGTCGCGCACATTCCCCCAACAAACGAGTGTGCGACATAAATCAAATTCATTACAGCAGATAGCGGGATTTTGACAGAAACTTTCCCATTCAGATATATGATCGAAGGAAATCATTGACACATCACCCTCTCACGACGAGACCTGATCGATAATCGAATCCCCGTGGCGGATTACAAACAATCATGATGTAGCCAGATGTATTTGTTGTCTATTTTTGGAAAAGCGTCATGTGAAGAGTCTTTTAACGCATAACAATCAATTTCATATTTTTTAGAGATATTAGTTAGAAGATAAAGGTAGCCCAAAGGGCTCCCTCACCTATATATTTGATATTTTCAATGTAATCCAGGTTGGTTGGAAAAATTAGTATAGACAGCGTCTATTGAATGTAATTTGAGTTCAATCGAAACTTAATGAAAAATTCTTGTAGCTTTGATGAAAAGATTATAATTGTAGCAATTGGATGTATTGTTTCCTTTCTTTGCGTACGTGCTTCCTATTTTATTTATTCATATCATTTTCTGTCTGAATTGGAGCGAATTTTTGAACCTAGTATTCGTCACGCAGCACCCCTTGTTCGCGCCATTTAGACAAATTATTTTCTAAGTTAAACTCTGAATTCATCCTCAGTGGTGCTCCAAGTTTCTTTCTGTGTTTTTCTCCCCACCTCATACAACGATTTTACACTGAAGATTGTTGCTCGCTTAGCCTTTATCCTCTCAAGTTCAGTCATCGAGTCATTTGTTTCTATTGTTTCTTGAACCGACTCCATAGCCCAAGGTCTTACTATCTTGCACCAATATAACCAGAACTTATTATTTCGAAAGGTGTTAAATCTAGCCAACAACTTTAAAGCCATATCCTACGCTGATATAGTGTCTCCCAAGAGAGCCCTCTCCAGATCCGAAAGGCTAGTTTTGGGTCTCAAAGTTGGTTGGAAAAGTTACCTCTATCATTTGTTTATCAGCTGAGAATATTTACAGAGTGCTAACACACCTCATGCCCAGTCATTGAGGAATCAACCATTCATATACTCCATGTGTCTCTAATAATAATATTCCATGTGTCTCCCTCCACGAGTTTTCATGTGTCACAATTCCATGCTTCCATGTGGAATG
>SNQJ01S0114006.1:20130-31327 GCA_010110895.2 Picea sitchensis | reverse complement strand
AACTCACATTTCATATGTTTAAACTTGAGCCACTACAGGTCTCGAGCATTTACGTGTACAAACCATATAGTTCTTTACTTGCTTAAATACACAATCACTAGGGAAATTTCATAGTTTCTTAGGGATTCCTTCTCAATCACAGTCTCTGCGAAGTTTATTAGATTCCTCCTCAACATCAAGCTCACAGTCTCATGCTCAGTTCGCGCTCTTCTGTAAGTTCTCAGAGATGTTTTCTCTTGTTCTCTCCAATAACCAAAACATATTATCAAGCTTTCAGTTTCTCTTCTTCGTTGGAGAGCCTCATGCCCCCTCTCTTCTCGTGTGTCCTCTCTCGTCTAGCTTCGCCCGTATTTCCCCTCGCCGTTTCTCCTCCTCGGGAAGGTTCTAGACCTACCTTGTTCCTTATTTTAGAAGAAAACTCGGGTCAGTCTGGATCTATAGGACTTTTTGGTACTTCGGGCTGACAACCTCATGTCTCCTTAGCCAGACCATGCTTCCATTCATGGGGGTGGTTGATGGATCAACCACCAGTCCTTTTCTTATTAATTGATTTCTCCTTGGGGTCAGGATGAGGCGTATCATTTCAGCAAAGAGAAATTTGAGTCATTTGACATAATGAACCCTTTCCATAATTTTTCCATTTCTTTCCTCTAGTAATATCATGGTCAGTACTTCAAGGCTTCACCCCCATAGTCAATTATTGGCAATTCAAACAATAATACATTTACATTGTTCCCATGCCATAACATGGTGATCATAATTAAATTATGATTAATTACAAGATTGGGAAAACAAGGGTATTACATCATTAACCCCACCACCCATCCTTTCCACCTCCTATTTATTACTCATTTAGATTCTAATCATTAACCCCACCACCCATCCATTCCACCTCCTATTTATTACTCATTTAGATTCTAATCTTTAGGGATTTTTTCCCCAATTGTTTTCACATTTTTCATCATGGTTGATCTCATCTTAATGGATTTTGATGGTTATCATTCATCTCTTTGTTCTTCTCCTTATTTTTTAACCTTATCCTACCCCTCACTCCTTTTAATCTTATAATCTATTTCCCTTTATTTATTTTAATTTATTATTCTATTTATCTCTATTTCTTATTTTTCCTTCTTTATTTCTTTTTTCCTTTTTTTTATTATTTCCAACCCTTAATCTTAAAAAATTATCCTCTAAATTATAATCTCTTCCCATCTTATTATTATTAAAAAAAAATTATGCTATTTAAATTAAACTTTCTTACTAACCTCATTTTTTATTCTTCGAAAGTTTACCCCACTGTTATTTTTAATTCTATTTTATGTTTTATATTTTTTCATATTATTCGTAATTGATTCTCAATGATTAGGTTCATTTTAGTATTCATTCTTTGTTGACCTTATTATTTTATGATAACTTTATTTTAATTTATTTTGATTATCCTAATTTAATTCTTTATTATATTGCATTTTCATTTTTTAACTATGAATATTTAGTTTTGATCAAATCCTATCTACTAGTATGTAGTTGTCTTAATTTTCGTTTTATTGAATAAACTATTATTTAATGGTTAAGTCTATTGCACTTTTGTCAATCTCATAAAACTTTATTTTGATACCCTAATGAAAGGTATAATGATAGGTAAAATGTCCACATCAAACATTGAAACATTTCTAAACTCCAACAAAAATTATGTCCAAAATATTCACTAATTATTATATTTTTACTAGTCCAATGGAATCAATGACTTGTCAATTTATGGTCTTGCTAACCTTTTATCATGAGTTTCATCTTTCGACTCGAAGTCATTCAATGGCATAGGATAAAGTGGTCTTATGGTTAGAAAAATCAAATGGAGAACCTCTCATTGGAGGAAAAACCTAACTCTAGAAATCACCAAGAAAAACACTTGTCAGGGAGCAAAACTCTTGAGAAAAGGATGCTCCTAGTGTTATTAATACAATTACCTACTTGACAAGAATCATTTAGAGTTTTTTTTTTTTGGAGATCGCATTTAGTGGTTATTTTTACCCCGTTTCAAAAAGTGGTGCTCCAAAATCGCCCATTTTTTTGAGATAATTTTTTGTCGTTTTAAATTTTCTTAGTTATAAAGAATTGATATTTTTTTAAATGTTGTTTTTTCAATTTGTTTTTTCTTTTTTTAGTTTAAAATGTTTAATTTAATTTTTTAATAATGATTTTTCTTGTTTTTTCATTTTGTTTAAAAACACCTAAAATTTATCATTGTTAAAATTTATCATTGTTAATATTATGTGTAATTTATTTTTTCAAAGTTATAATTTTTATCTAATTATATATGATTAATAGTTTTAGAATGTTATACATTTAAATATAATATGTGTGTTTTATGTGTATGTATGTGTGTTAATAAACTATTAGTTTTAAAGATAAAAACCCTAGAGATTTTACTAATTTTTGAAAAAAAAAATTACAAAACTTATTTTAAATACATTTTGATAGAAAAATTAAAAACAAGAAAGAGAAAAAAAAATAGAAAATACATAAATATAAAATCCTCAATTTTCCTCCTATTATAAAAAAATCCTCACTTTCAAAATTTTCAATAAAAAAAAGGATATTAAAAGACAAAAACAAAAATTAAAAATAAAAGAAAAAAAAATGAAATGTGTGTTAAAAAATGTTAATCTCTCCTTCTTTTTTTTTCTTTTTTTTTTTCATTTTTAAAAGTTTTTTCTAATGACTTTTTTTAAAACATAATTTTTTAGAAGTGAGGATTTTTTTAAAATCGGGGGGAAATTAGGGATTTATTTTGTATTCTTGTAATTTCTTATTTTTATGTGTTTTTCTTCTCGTTTTTTGTATTTTTTCCATCAACATATATTTAAATTAAGTTTTTTTTCAAAAATTGGTAAAATCTCTAAGATTTCACTTTTAAAAATTATAGTTTATTAAAACACATACAAGCACACACATTGTATTTAAATGTATAACATTCTAAAATAATTAATAATATTAATTAGATGAAAATTAGAACTTTGAAAAAATAAATTACATGTAACATTTTTTTAAACCAAAGCAGACAATTATATTCATTAAAAGGGGGTTGCGTCGAGGAATACAACGAGTATAAACAAAATAAGAGGCCATTGAGCATATTTTTTTAACTAGCTAAAGAAAACTCTAAAGCCTTTTCTATACAGGCATTCCATATCATTTTGCATGTAACATGCTTTACATATTGACCCAATAAAAAAACTATCCTGTAAAACATAAACCAGTCATGTGGGTGCATTGTCCTGAGCTTCATGCCCCTCTACAGAGTGAGGGGAGGCAATTTCTTCCACTTCCATAGGGTCATGAACATGTTCAACTATGTCTTCTTCATGGAAACCTTCATGCAACTAATTCCTTGAGTCGTGGTTGTTAGAGGCAAGAGAGAGAGAGAGAGAGAGAGAGAGAGAGAGAGAGAGATTCTAAACAATGTGGGAGAAATGACGTTCAAAGGTGTGGATACTCTACCTCCAATGAATCAATCCTTTGCTTCTGAAGTAAGAGAAGGTTCATTATATTGGTGACATTGGTGATGCTAGCTTGCTCCAGCTTATTCATCTTTGTAGAAATGTACAAGAGGGCGTTGCATTTTGTTTGGGTAATTTCTTCATGCCGACTGAGGATTTTTCGAGCTTCCTTCCACTCTATATTGTCCATATATTTCCCAATAGAGTTTTTCATAGAGAAACCATACCACAAGACCCCCAAAAAAATATTTCCAATTCCAATTTTGAAAAAGACAAGCAGAAAAGGAGGGATATTATTTTGGTTAATCAAATCATAACCATACAATCCATCACCAAATAATTCACAGGAAAAAGAAACTATAAAACTAGGAGTTTCCTGGTTTTGATTAAAGAGAATATCAGCATCAAAGACAAAAATCCACCCAAATTCGCCACCCTCAAGCATTCCAAACCACCAGTAATCTAACAAAATCCATACTAGAGACCTTTCCTTAACACACTCGTCGCTCCACACCAATGTCGTGACGCCCAAGAGAGAACCTCCACCACAATGAATTTGTTGCAAACAAGGAAAGCCATAAAAAAATTACTTCCACATTTCAATGTTGAATCCCACATGCAACATTGAATATCCATGCTACACCCAAGTCATTTCAAGCGTGTGAGCATCACTTCCCACCTGTCATTCATCCCATGACACATCTCGTTATCACTTTGCATTGAATGTTGATTAAAGAAAGGGGTATCCATGATAGTATTTGGGTGAAGCCACACACCCCTCCTTTTATACATGACCATGGGCTTAAGAAAATAGCCAACTTAGCCCAATGGTCAACAATTCTATTCAGTTCTCTTTTAATGTGGAAGAAAGTAACTTTGTCAAAAACTGAGAGAAATTTATGGATCCTTGAGATGAGGATGCTCAAGGCATTACTCCCTAGCTTTGATTTACTCATCAAGGATCTAATCACCAACATAGAGTTCCCCGGGATGATTAATGTTTTGAGCCCCTC
Organism: Picea sitchensis; assembly: GCA_010110895.2. Taxonomy (NCBI): domain Eukaryota; kingdom Viridiplantae; phylum Streptophyta; class Pinopsida; order Pinales; family Pinaceae; genus Picea; species Picea sitchensis. The sequence goes on along the minus strand of SNQJ01S0114006.1, from coordinate 26,817 downwards.
TTCCTTTTCTATAGTCAAGCCTTTCCCTAGGGAATATGCCTCAACAATATTGTTAGATACATTACCAAGCCCCCAAACATAGAAAAAAAATTGGTTTCCTCTGGGATCGAACAGGCTCCCCCCACACATGTCACCCCTAATTAAATATAACATTTTTAATAATGTTAAAAATGAGAAATTTTAGTTTTTCTAAACGAATTGAAAAAAAAAACATTATTAAAAAAATAAAAATAAACATTTAAAACAAAAATGAAAAAATTGAAAAAACATTTCAAAAAAATGTCAATTCTTTATAACTAAGAAAATTTAAAATGACAAAAACTTTTCGTCAAAACAAATGGGTAGCTTTGGAGCACCACTTTTTGGAATGGGTTAAAAATCATTATTTCCCTAACCGACCATGCCTCTCTACCCACCCACTCCCCATATGAATCTCTCTCTATCTATCTCTCTCTGTGTTCTTTTTTTATAATTTACTTTTTTTTTTTGGTGTAAGAGAGAGTAACAAAAGAAGCTTCATATGGGTGGGGCCAGATAGAGAGACATGGTCAGGTAGGAAAATAATTGTGGGAGAGTAGGGATGGGCGAGTAGCAAGGAAAATACCATGAGGGAGGGGGAGCAATTCACCCTTTCCCCAACCCCAAATGAACTTTTTCTTGTTTTTTTTCCTCGTTTTTGTTATTTTTCTTTTTCTTTTTGTTGTTTTTTTTTTTGTTTTTTAAGGGAGGGCAGAGGGTGATTTGTCCCACTCTTCTCCAACCCCCAAATCAATCTTTTTTTGTTAGTTTTTTCGTTGTTTTTCTCTTTTATTTATTTTCTTTTTAATTTAATAGTTTTTCATTTTTATTTAATTTTTTTTGTTTTTATTAGATCCTCCCCCACCCCTTTTTAAATTATGTTTATTTTTCCTTTTTTTTAGTTTTCCTTTTTTTTATTATCTTTTTTAAGTGGTTTTTTTTTTCATTTTTTTTTTTCCTTTTCTAATGTTCCGTGTGTGTGTGTGTGTTCAATGAGATGATAGATAATTTGGGGTGGATTAAGGGTTTATGTTATAGTTTTGTTTTATTCTTTTGAATGAAACCCTAAAAGAGTGGATATTTTAAGATTTGTTTTATGTTTTTTTATTGCAATAGTACCCTTTTTTTAGGTCTTGGTTTAAAAAGTGTTGCAAATTTAAGCCAAAAAAAAGAAGAGTGTGCTACTAGTAGCACCACTTTTCGATTTGGGGGTTAATTTTACGATTATTGTCGCAACAATATTGGTTGTTAAGGACATCATTCCAAAAATGTTCCAATTTTAAGCTCGAAAGAAAAGGGGGGTGCTACTAACCTAGCACCACTTTTTTATTTGGAGGTTGATTTTAAGGTTTTGGTCACATTGATATTGGTTTTTTAGGCCATGGTTTCAAATAAGTTGTAATTTTAACCAAAAAAAATGTGTTACTAGTAGAACCACTTTCCCATTCAAGGGTTGATTTTAAGGTTTTTATTAACACTAATATGGGCTTTTAAGGTCATGATTTCAAATGTGGTAGTTTTAACACCCGTGCTACCAGTAACACCACTTTTCGATTCAGGGGTTGATTTTGGTGTTTTTGATGCAAAAAATATGAGATTTTAGGGCTAAATTTATCATTTTGTGGTGATTCTAACAAAATTAATTTCTCATCGATGTGAATCCCACATTGTTTTTTATCACAAATTGTATCTCACGGTCTACATAAGATAAGATAATTTTATTAGTGTCCAATGAGTTACCACAAATAGGTCAATGGGACTGTTAAGTACAATGTACCAATACATTGTCTACAGTCATTCAAGGACATATGCCAAAGTGGTCTTGGGTGAAGAAAAATCAAATGAAGAAGAAAATTTGCACGTGAAAAAATTTGATGTGTATTTTGGCAAGGTCGAGGTCAACATGTTGTCCACAAAAAAAAACCGAGAAAATAATCTTATGAGAGATAGAAAACACTAATGTTAATCCATTAGCATGAGTCCAATGGAATTGGTAGCGTCAATCTAAGGCCCAAATTTCCCTTATCAAGAGTTGCAACTCATGGTCCGAAGTTATTCAAGAACACATTAAGTCATAGTAGTCCTAGGGAAAAGAAAATAAAACAAAGAAACATAAATGTGTATCATTATCTCTAGCACGTGTATTTTGGAAACATCAAAACCAACACATCCACCTGCTTCCATTGCTACAATTTGCAAAGTTGACCCCCTATTGTAATTTGTTGCAATCCCTATCATTGACTAAAAACCTAGCTCTAGAAATCATCAGAAAAAATACATGTTGGGAAGTGAAACTCGTAACAAAAGAGAACCCTTTTCACTACTCCATTATCACAAGTCCAGCGACACTATCAACTCATGGATCAAAGGCCCAATTTATTTTTATAGCAAGTTATAACTTGTTGTCCAAATCCATGTTATTTAGTGAACAAATGAGAGAATGGAAACACTAGGGCTACTACCACAAGTCCAATAGATCTAGTTACTCATCAAGCCAAGGTTTGAATTTCCTTTTATCACAAATTGCAACATGTGATCTGGTGCCATTTAGGTCATATGTAGGATATAGTGGTCCTTGGGGAGAAAATACAAATACATAAGAATAATTCTGTGTCGATGCCTATACCACGTGTATTTTTGCAAGGCTTAATCCAACACACTATCCACCATATTCTATCACCATGATTTAGAAAATTGACCTCCCATTGAAAATTTTTAGAAATCAACTCTAATTATATTCCCCCGCACTAGACATTCCAACAATGAAAATCAATTTTTTACAACGATTTTTAGTTGGCCTTGTCAAGTGCCAATTCCAATTGTGTGATTGTACATGAATGAGTTGGATTATACTCATTTCTTCTTTACAAATGAGTTTTGTTGAATAACATAATTGCATTTTTACACATATCAACTCCAAATAATATAAATAGTTAATTGGGATGTACAGTTGGCTATCTTCAATGTGAACTTTATTCTATCACACTAGTATTGGTTCCATACATGTGGTTGTTTCCCTTACATATTCAAAACAATTTTGAGATGTTTTCAATGTGAACTTTATTCTACCACGCTAGTATTGGTTCCATACATGTGGTTGTTTCCTTTACATATTCAAAACAATTTTGAGATGTTTGAGAGCTGCTTTTTTTCCATGCCAACTTATTATTATGTATAGTTTAAGCTTTGCAACTGTTTTATTTGGTCTACCACTTCCATCTCATTTTGCCATCTTCTTCAAGCTTAAAGCATCAACCTTGCAACACGTTGATTCAACTATCATCTCTCAACATTTCCCAAATTGTGTGCATCCACATATGCTTTAGGAAGAAACATATTTTTAGGGTAAGATAGTGTCAATCCAAGGTACATGCTTGGGTTTAAAGCTCACCATGCCCCTAATTTAGGTAATATTGTATGCAATTGATGTATTCACATGTATTCTACATGCCCTTGTATTATAATTTACTATATTAAATGTATTTGGGGACCAACCTATGGAACCATAGTGTGCCTTTGACTTCTTGAGATTCTATTTATATCCATGATTACTAAGATAAAGGCAATGAGGTGAGAGCCTTATATCATACTGCAATATATTTGTACTTGAATCTACACTACAATAAGATGTTTATTGGCATCTCTTAACACTAGAAATATTTGTGCATCACACATGTGTTTGGGTTTTCGTATTTCTTGCTTAGCATAATGATGTGTTTCATGCATGTGAGTGGGTTTACATATATTTGACTTAAAACAATGATTTCCTTGTTCTATTTTAACACACAAATCTAGTCCATTGGTTTATGATTATGTTTCATATTTTAGTTTGATTTATTTCACCAAGTGTATCTAAAGATTGTTTTGCATGGCATATCTTAGTTAAGGAGTTATACTACCCACAAAAATACTTCCTTCAAGGCTATGTTACTATTGGGTAAGTCTTTGATCCCATCCTTTTGCATTGAGAACAATTCCTTTATGCCAATCTTGAAATTGGATCACTCATGGGTTGAAGAGGAAGATAAATGTTTCTCAACCCCTAGGTCAATATGTATATTAAATGGCATGTGGCCAAAGCTGAAATAGGTTCAAGCTTAGAATTGGAATCTTGGGGACCTTTCATGGAGGATACAATATCGATTCACCCTTATTCTGGGGGTTCTTTTATCCTTGAATTTCTTGAAAAGTTTGTCTCTACATTAGTTCATGCCAAATCCCCCTAATTCATGCACAAAGTGGACCTTTTTATGTGGCCATGGGAAAATTTCTTTAATCTTCATATTGGATTGTTGTTATTGACCTTGATCTTAATGCATGAGTTTTTTTTGGCCTCTAAGAATATAACTATGTCAAGATCCTTTGTTGTGTCAATGTCCATTAGTGTTAGGGGTGGTAAGTAAGGTGGGGATCATTCTCGATCTCGAAGGAAACACAAAAAACACCTTTGAGTGAGGATTGTGTATATCTTTAAACAACTAAGCATGGGCATTAGCATTATTCCAAGGGTTGAGGATTATAATTGATAAAAATAATATAAAAAAACTAACTGTAATAAGGGACTCAAATTTAATCATCAAGATGATATTAAGAGCCTCCTCTCGGGTGGAAAATTAATAAGGACTATCAAGAGAATTAGAGGGTAAGTTGTCTAGTTTGAAAGTGTTGATTTCTTCCACATCCTTAGGTAACTCAACCACCAAGCAGATCATCTAGCCAACAAGGTTGTCCTTCTATATTGTCGCAATTTAAGATTAAAAAGTGGTGATGTTTTTTCCCCCATCCCCTAAGTATCAAACCATAGTAATGAAAAGACCTTACATGATAGACAATTGACACATTAATACACATGGGAAGGTTAATTACCATTCATGGAATTCAATAAGCATTCAACTCACAATACCCTTTCACACCCAAAGGGTCAATGAAGGATCAAGCACATCAATTGCTCCAAAGGTCTATTTTATTGTGGGTAGGATAATGGCTCTTAATGCAGGTTTGTTTTTTGAGGACTTGTGGTGTTTTCTCGATCTGTGACTCTTCGTTTTGTATTAACCATGTTTTAATTAGGGATCAAAATTGGAATTTCATTCCCCTAGATTATCTTTGTGGGATCCTGGCCCTAATAATTTGTTGGGTTTGTGTTATGTTGGCCCTAGTTTGCAAGGATTTGGTGGCTCTATCTCCAGCTCTGATTTGTGGGGCTCAAGTTTTTGTTGTCTTGGTGGCTCAGTTCCATATAGTTTGGGTCATATTGGTCATCATGATTCATGCTCTTTAGTTTCTCATTCATGTGGCTTATTTTGGTTTGGTTGGTCTGAGCTATATTGTGTGGTATTTGTGGTTTGGCGGTGTTTGTTGTTCTAGAATCCCCTTTCTCCTCTTAGATTGAATTTGCTAAAAGTTAGCATTATGTCCTTCTTCTTTTTTGAGTTAATGTTGGTCTGTGAAGCTAGTATTTATATTCTAAGTGTCATGAGTAGAGATAAAGAATCCATACAAGTGTTATGTTAGGATATCAAAATGGATCGTGGGCATTTTGGGAGATGTCCATTGTGTGAAACTATTGAAATCCAAAAAAATTTAAGAAGATGGGAGGATTATATCACTGATAATAAGAATTCAATCTTCTCAATTAGTAGTAGAATGCACTCCTGGGAAGAGGATAGAAATTCTAAATCTACCTTCATACTAGAAACCATGTACAATCAAAGGAGACAAATTGAGGACCTTCAAGCTGGGTGTATTTCTCTCTGACATCTAGTTGTGGGATTAGTAAGAAACGATACTTCAGCTAGTTAAAATGTTAGGCTATCAATTGGGCTTACAGTGGAGGAGGTTAAAGAAGATGAGAGAGTACAACAACAGGGGGATGTGGAAATGTTGAATGCAGACCAGAAATTCATGACCAATGCATAGAACCAGGAGGAAGCTTACAATCATCATGTTTTTATTCAATAATAGTGTATAATGTTTTTTAAAGTTTGTTTGATATTAGGAGTATTTCTCATAATCTATACTAGTAGTAGTTTTCAAAAATTCTTTGTGAATGATTTTTTTGTCTTCATAGATGGTCTTTCTCAAATTTTTCACAATTTTCGAAGTGTTGATCAGTGTGCCTGCAACAATTTTCTATTGCAAACATATTTTTTCTTATTTAAATAAAATGTCCATTAGTGTTGATTTGAGAAAGGGTCTCTTGGAAAAAATCATGCAAGTATGAAGACATAACTTGACACAATTATCAAATTATGAACACATTGCTTTCCATCACAGGACATGCTTCAAGCATGAGAACTTGGTCGCTTCTTGCTCAAAGGAAATTTCTTCTCAAATAGAGAAAGAAAAGTAACCATAAATCCACTTGGTAGAAAGACTCAAACACTGATAACCAATGCATAGAACCAAAGAAAGTAGGTTACAAAACAACTAAATTTGTACCCCCGAGATGGTGATAGATATATTGAAAATGGACGTGAGCTACTACAAGATGAGAATAGGGATATTGAACCACCAATGGAAAAGGAGGCCCCCCAAGTCGATGATTATCTTCTCCCTTCACAACCTTCTCCAAGGGAATCACGAGGGGATTAATATAGACCATTTAGATAAGGGATCTAACCATTGTGGACAAGCATATCTAATATCAATGAGCAAGAGAACCAAAGA
>SNQJ01S0114006.1:3029-13118 GCA_010110895.2 Picea sitchensis | reverse complement strand
AGGGATATTGTGGGTCTAACTCTCACATCCAAGACTCCATTTACCCAATATATTAAAGGAACTAATCTGAAATTTGCATTGGACAAATAAATTGCTTGCATTGGGTAACGTGATTTTACGAGATTTTCAAATTGTCTGAAGTGGAATCCATTATATGCTCTACTAGCTTACTTGAAACACTAGGGAATCCCCTTTGGCCAAGGATATCTTATTTTTGTTGTAACATTAAATCTACATCCATTAGGGCTTCAGAAAATTGCTCTCAAACTTTTACTTTTCCTCTCTTTTCAACCATCAAAATTTGCTAGAAAGCTACCATAATAATCTACTTGTAATTTAGCATCTTTGGAGTGGTTTACTTGTAATTTTTGGTGGTTGGAATTTCCTGTTGTATCAATATTTCTCTACAGCCATAAGGCTGTTATAATATCTCTGCAATAACATATTTGAACAACCCTATATTGTTGCTAAAGTCATTCTCTATCTTACTTGAGTCATACTAGCCATTAGTAGCTTATCCCTTGCATCTTTAACTAGAATTTCAATGACTTATTTAGCATATTTGATTATAATTTAGTTGTCAATTTTTTTATTGTTGTTATATAGGACAACAAGATTCACTTGTTTGTCCATTTGATATCTTGTCTTGAATGTTTGTCTTTTCTTATGTCTCGGGCAAGTACAATTATCTTCCGCAGGTACTCAGGCACTTGGAAACCATTGACTATCTCCAAGGCTCGTTCCCAAGCCACATTCCTCTTATTAGTTTGACCTATATGGCCACCATCTTCCATAACCTCACTCTTCATCTCATTTCCCCGTAGGGTCACCCGAGATTCCTCCCTTATGTATAATTTCTCCTTCACTAAAGTGAGGGGAGGGTTTATCTAAGGTGACAATGGGTAGACTGTCCCATAGTTATCACCATCTTGTGGATTAGGTTGGGCTTTGTCCAACCTACAATTTGTGCAATAACATTTTGGCGTCTTTTCCGGGGAGGATTTTGAATCCTCTTTCCTTCCCTAACGACACTTTGGCAAGCTTCCATCCCAAATCCTCTACCCCTATCTTTCCTGGCAACTCCACTTGAAGGATGTTCCCCTTCCACCCTTGATGAGCTCTTCTTGAAAAGATCATCTGGCAACTCCACCATCCCAGAATTCACCTTCCCATAAGGCTTTTTCGCCTAGAATATTCAAGACTTCTAAGATTTATCAAAGAAGGCCTCCACTCAAACCTCTCGTTGTCAAAACCTTATTCCAAGGTAACCTTCCCCTTGCTCCAATGGCTCACCCTTGGGGAAAATACCTCTACAACCCCTTAAACATGGCCACTATTCCTAGATATCCTAATGACATGCCAAAAGAGTCTCACAAATAGTTTCCAAAGTTATCAGGAAATAATGTGATCACAATTGATGATCATCTCTATGCCATCGACCAAGATATGGAGAACGTGGAAGTAGAACATGGAGATGTACCAATGAGGTTACTACATTCATCACTGACTGAAGATGCCCAAAGATTTTTCAAGGGCCTTCCTGATAACCATGCAGCATATTATGAAGATTTCTCAAAGTTGTTCAAGAATAGATGGAAAACAAAGAAGGACAATGGGATGCTTGTAGCTCAGTTCAATCAAATAAAGAAGAAGGAGATTGAGATAGTAAGTGAATTCGACAACAGGTTTGATAGGTTGTACAGCCAAATCCTGGAGGATTTGTGTTCACCAGAAGTAGTTGTTCATCTCCTTTATATGAATGCTTTTGATGGGAAATTCTACTTCATCTTAAAGGATAAGAATCCCACCAATTTGGCACAAGACAAAGAGTATAGCATAGATATTGAAGATAATCTTCTTGATTCAAAAGTTGACCCTTTTCAATATCCTCGTTTCAATACAAAACCAAAGACCAAAGCATCCAGTAGCAATGCGCCAGATCCAATTTCTCTCTTGACTCAAAAGATAGACCAAATGAGTACTTAGTTAGTCCAAGCTCAGAATCAGATCATGGGTCRATTGACCACTATGGAAAGAAATCAGTTTGCTCCCAGGCCTCGGTTTGTTAGACACAACAGAGGGATGCCATAGGTTGGAGGTTGAAGCSTCAACAAGAGGAAAAGGATCTTGACACATTGAACCCAGTTGGAATGGTCAACACAGAAGAAGCACCATGGTGTTCTCCATGTCAAGAAGCTCATCAATAGGATGAATGTCCCAGACGTGATGAATACTCCTATGATAGTATGAACTTCATGGACATGATATGTAACTTCCGAGAAGAATATATTACTCAGGAACAAATTGATGAAGCCAAAAAAAGATGAGCTAGAGAAGGATGACTCTGAGTGTTAAATCGTTTAACAGAGTATCAAAGAAAGGACTTGAGAAAAAATGAAATTTTGACATATGCAAGAAGAAACAAGGCTTTAGTTCCTCCACTAAAACCTTCCACTCCACTTCAACCAGAGGTGGAAGTTCCTCTTCTATCTGTAGAGAAGGTGGTCCCACCACCTCCACCTCCAGTACGTGAATTTATTCCAAAACTAACTTCAACAGAAGAGGAGATTCAATTAAACATAGACATGTTGGCCACGTTTGGAAAGCTAAATATGATGGTCCCTGTGATGAAGATGTGAAATATTCCCTCTATGAGGAAAGAAGTATTGAAGTTATTAAAAGTACCAACCAAGAAAGAGGATCCTCCCATCATTTTGAATACCATGTATCTTGACCGGAAAAGGGATAGTAACCCTCCCTTCTATCTCTCTTTGGGGATAGATGGTCTCCGCTTTAACAATTGTATGCTCGACTCTAGGGCCTTAGTAAATGTGATGTCCCTAAAGGTGATGGAGCAGCTCGGCTTGAAGAAAACTCAACCATATGGGGATGTTTATGGTATTGATTCCAAGAAGGTCAATGTTTACGGGCTTGTGGAAGATGTTGAAGTCTATTTGTTGGATTTTCCTCATATCAGCCTCATTATGAACATAGTGATGATTGATGTTCCAGACGCTTGGGGAATGTTTTTGTCAAGAATTTAGTCCACTACTCTTAGGGGTTTTCTCAATATGGATCTCACCCATGCATATATTCCCATGGGGATGGTACTTTTGAGATTTTATATAGTCGAGAGAGGGTTGAGAAGCATGTGATGGATCCCAACAGTCATGATTACACTAGTGAGTGTGACTTTGATGTACCTCTCTAGATCATCGAGTATGATCCATGGGACCTACCTTTTACGCAGGAAGATTGCATAGATACACTACTCCCAAGGAAGAATGAATACAAGGATAATCTTGTGAAGTTCCAAGGGAAAGAACCAGGGTCTATTAAGATATTATAGAAAGAATATCAGGAATGTGAGAAAGCTATTAAAGATGCAGTTAACGTGGAACTTCCTTCCTATCCTTACATCGTGGATATACCTTACATCAACTACAGTGAAGGAATTTTTGCATTCGTGTGGGATAGGAGGAAGGGAAAGCCTAAATATGATCAGAAGGATGAAGAATCTTGGTTTGGCCCTTATATCATCAAGAAGAATTCCTAGAAAGAGAAATACTACTTGACAACATTGGACGGGAGAAAGATGCCATTACCAGTGGATGGGTCTCTTCTCCGACCCTACATTCAAGGCACTTGACTTCTTTAGGGTCGAGGCCCCAGGTAAGTAGGTAGGTCATATTTCTTTCTTTCATTTTCATCTTCATTTCTCATAATAGATTAGCCGCATTTCATGTTTCATTTTTCTCTCCTTGCATATTTATTTCATCATATTACATATTTAGTTTAGAAATTTTTGAAAAAAATGCTAAAAATTTTCTTTTCTAAATTATTCAATTTTGAAGTTTTTTGGATTTTGATTATATGAGTGAAGGGTGAGTAGAGCCACACTGGATTTTACAGTTTTATGTTTCATTGTAAGCACAGGTCCGACCAAGAGATGTTGAGGTTTTGATCCGGATTATTTTCGGCACGAAATGAGAGCAGAGATATAATAAAGCAATGTACAGAGATATCTCATATATCCAATAATATAATAGAAATGTATCAGAGATGCAACCATAAACACAAAGATACAGTAATACACAATTTTCTATTAATGAGTGAAAATGTACAAAGACTGTAAAAACATAGAGTGAAAGACTCGCTAGAATGGTGGCAACTTATCTCTGAGAAGAGATGTGTCTACTACTTGCATTCGCAAGAAGATGATTTTACAATGAAGCTCCAAAGGCATTTTTATCATAAAGAAAATCCAAAACCCTAACCCCAGAAGATGAAAAACCAACAGTTTTGTGGACCCCGTATTGGGTAGTTTGGTGTATCAACTTCCTAGGGGTGTAACTTTGGCATACGATCTCTGTTCGGGGCACACAATAGCTCATTGGAAAGGCATCGTCGAGGAAATTCATTTTGGGGGCTCAATTAGAGCCTTTGGCTATCATTGAGAAGATCAGTCCCGAAAAACCTTCATTTAGGCCCTCAAAATGGCCCTGGAAGTTAAAAACTGCTAAAAATAGTAAATTATCAAAATTGCCAGAAAATTGTTTTGAGCCAGTTGGAAAAGGTGGGTGGCCACTAATATCCACCTGGATCAATCCTCCCTCCTTAGGAAGCAATGGTCTCCATTGTGTTGAGTGTCTGGGGGAGAGGGAAAAACATTTGTTAAATTTGCATCTTAATGAGTTGCTTGCCTTGTTGGAGAAGTTGTGATTCTTATCTTGTTGAAGGTTGTCACAAACATGTGGCTGGAAGGGTTGGACCTTTTTAACCAATCTGGCTACGTGAGATGCATGTGTGCAGAAGGAATCTTTACACTTTGTTGCAATCTTTTCGACCTGATTCTGTTGGATATAACGTGCTTGGGCCGAGGCTGTAGCGGTTGCAGTATCCTTATGTTCACCTTTTGAACAGATTGTGAAGAAGATGAATTTTGTAGTATGAGATACTACCTTGCAACATTGTTTAGGTGCGACAGTAGTTGGAACTACCTCTGGTATCCTGTAGAGATGACCCCCCAGATTAGCAATGATACTATAAGCATTCGAGACTCATAGATAACATGGCGCTACATATATTGTTGGCCCAAGAGAACATCCACCAGGGCAATCGGCGGAAGGCAGCATCACATAATACCTCTTGAAGGGTTGGATGTGGTATGACAATGGACACTATTGGATGACCGCGAAGATCTAGTCCTGGTGAAGCCGCAATGTTGTATGGTTCGCGGGTGTGTAGTAACAAACCCAAGCGTTTTGAAAACCTCTTACGAGATGAGGTTCTTACGGCTCGCTATCAACAATAAAATCTGTGGGGTCCCTTCACCCACATCTGTGAATGAAAAAGGTGCTCCCGGTACTCTCTGACGGTAGGCAGTACATAGATTTACGCATGTTACGTGTAGGCTGCGAAGCTATATGGCTTCAAAAGTTCTTGACAGGCCTATTATTTGATTTGGAGATGAGAGCAGCAGCGATTCTATGTGATAATCAAAGGCTGTCTTAAAATGACAGAATCCTGTGTTCCACGACAAATCGAAGCACAAAGAGATCTGCTATCATTTCGCCACAGAGCATAGTGGAGAGGAGCCTTGAAGTTGCAGTACATTAGCATGGATGAGCTTGTTGTTTATGTGTTGACTAAGCCTCTATCGTGTAAAGTTTAATTACTTTTGAGACAAGTTTGGTATAGTACGAAAGGATGACCTTCCACGAAGGAGTAGATGTGATTCCTTGTAGAGCCTGGTTGGAATAAGTGATAAAAACAAGATGGTGCCGACCCTAGTTGTTAGGCGTAAAGAAATATGATTCATGCTTATGACCTAGATATTATATGTAAAGCATGACACCATGCGATCCTTTCTTCTGACCTCACTATTAAACATAAAGCAAGATGATTCATTCTTCTGACCTCGTTGTTAGATGTAAAGCAGATGAGTTATGCTTTTGACCTAGTTGTTAGATGTAGAAGCATAACGTCGATGGTTCCTCAACCCGACCCTGGTTGTTAGGCGTAGGTGAATGAAGGTCAATGCTTAGACCTGCGTTGTTATGACGTAAACATGGCCGTCGTGTTCACTTCTTCACCGTTGTTAGGCGTAAAATGCGAAGATGAGTTATTAACCCGACCTAGTTGTTGGGCGTGAAGCTATGCTTCGATGATTTCTAAGCTTCTAACCTCGTTGTTGGGCGTAAAGCGAGATGTTGATGTTCGCCCGACCTCATTGTTGAAGCGTGAAAACAAGATGAGTCATTATAACCGACCTAGTTGAGCGTAAAAAGCATGGCGTTGTGATTCTCCTAAACCGACCCTAGTTGTTAGGCGTAAAGCGAGATGATGATACTTGCTTCTGACCTAGTTGTTATATGTAAAGAAATATGTGACTGACACTGTGCTACCAACTTAACCACTGTGAATTTGAGCTAGTGTAGTACTGTGTTGTGCCAGTCTAGTGTTGTGATGGGGTATCATTTTTAATGATACATGTTTGATCTGAGGATGATGATAACATTCTTCTTTTGAGAATGATGATGTTCTCGATGAAGAACTTTCGATGACGCAAGTAAAATGTGCTACAGACAATTGTTGAGATGATATTGGCGATCTTTTGTCCTCGAGATGCCACTTAGATGATCACGGACCTCTCTGCGATCTTTGATGAAGGCCATTGGAAAGATACCCTTCTTGTTGAGAGTGTTGGAAATAAATGTGCTGTGAGAGAGCATTCTTATTATTTTGTTATTGGATTAAATCCCATTGTGGATTAATCATGTCATTATTATTATTTTTATTATTAGATTAATCCCGGTTGAGGAGTTAATCAAGTCGGTAATTGTATGGGGATAAAATCCCTTTAGCGGATTGGTCATGGACGAATAATGTCTGAGAAATTAGGCCCCATTCGGTTATAATGAAAGGGCCGGATTTAAAGGTGGATTTACCCACCCGGTGTGAGATTGACCGGAAGCCGGATGGTGACTCTTCACCGTGCAAGAAAGTAAATAAGAGGGGCTAAGCCTCCACTTCTATCCACCGCCCTTGCTCATTCTCTTATGAGGCAGAGTTGCGCATTTCAAGTTGGTGAAGAGGAGGGAGAGAAGGGTGAGCATCTCTTGGAGGAGGATATTTTGTATTGGTTGAGTTATCTCTTGAACATTTGATAAGCTATTTATGATAAGGAAGTTTTTACTGGCTGGTTTTCTTCCCCTTGAGGGTTTCCTCGGATAAATGTTGTGTCTATTGTGGATAAGTATTTCTCCGGTGATCTTGTTCTTATTATGCTCTTATCTTATGAAAATGCAAAGAACTATAATGGCACCATAAACATTAACAGTTTTCAATGTGAACTTTATTCTACCACGCTAGTATTGGTTCCATACATGTGTTTGTTTCCCTTAGATATTCAAAACAATTTTGAGATGTTTGAGAGTTGCTTTTTTTCCGTGCCAACTTATTATTATGTATAGTTTAAGCTTTGCAACTGTTTTATTTGGTCTACCACTTCCATCTCATTGTGCCATCTTATTCAAGCTTAAAGCCTCAACCCTGCAACACGTTGATTCAACTATCATCTCTCAACATTTCCCAAATTGTGTGCATCCACATATGATTTAGGAAGAAACATCTTTTTAGGGTCAGATAGTGTCAATACAAGGTACATGATTGGGTTTAAAGCTCGCCATGCCCTTAATTTAGGTAATATTGTATGCAATTGATGTATTCACATGTATTCTACATGCCCTTGTATTATAATTTACTATATTAAATGTATTTGGGGACCAACCTATGGAACCATAGTGTGTCTTTGACTTCTTGAGATTCTATTTATATCCTTGATTACTAAGATAAAGGCAATGAGGTGAGAGCCTTATATCATACTGCAATATATTTGTACTTGAATCTACACTACAATAAGATGTTTATTGGCATCTCTTAACACTAGAAATATTTGTGTGTCACACATGTGTTTGGGTTTTCGTATTTCTTGCTTAGCATAATGATGTGTTTCATGCATGTGAGTGGGTTTACATATATTTGACTTAAAACAATGATTTCCTTGTTCTATTTTAACACACAAATCTAGTCCATTGGTTTATGGTTATGTTTCATATTTTAGTTTGATTTATTTCACCAAGTGTATCTAAATATTGTTTTGCATGGCATATCTTAGTTAAGGAGTTATACTACCCACAAAAATACCTCCTTCAAGGCTATGTTACTATTGGGTAAGCCTTTGATCCCATCCTTTTGCATTGAGAACAATTCCTTTATGCCAATCTTGAAATTGGATCACTTATGGGTTGAGGAGGAAGATAAATGGTTCTCAACCCCTAGGTCAATATGTATATTAAATATCATGTGGCCAAAGATGAAATAGGCTCAAGCTTAGAATTGGAATCTTGGGGACCTTTCATGGAGGATACAATATCGATTCACCCTTATTCTGGGGGTTCTTTTATCCTTGAATTTCTTGAAAAGTTTGTCTCTACATTAGTTCATGCCAAATCCCCCTAATTCATGCACAAAGTGGACCTTTTTATGTGGCCATGTGAAAATTTCTTTAATCTTCATATTGGATTGTTGTTATTGACCTTGATCTTAATGCATGATTTTTTTATTGGCCTCTAAGAATATAACTATGTCAAGATCCTTTGTTGTGTCAATGTCCATTAGTGTTAGGGGTGGTAAGTAAGGTGGGGATCATTCTCGATCTCGAAGGAAACACAAAAAACACCTGCCTTTGGGTGAGGTATTGTATATATTTAAACGAAAAGCATGGTAGCATTATTCCAAAGGTTGAGTTATAATTGATAAAATAATATAAAAAACATAACTATAATAAGGGACTAAAATTTAATCATCAAGATGATATTAAGAACCTCCTCTCAGGTGGAAAATTAATAAGGACTATCAAGAGAATTAGAGGGTAAGTTGTCTAGTTTGAAAGTGTTGATTCCTTCCACATCCTTAGGTAACTCAACCACCAAGAAGATCAACTAGCCAACAAGGTTGTCCTTCTATATTGTCACAATTTAAGATTAAAAAGTGGGGATGTTTTTTCCCCCATCCCCTGTCAATTGTGGGGATGTCAACTAGGGATGTCAATTGTGTTTTTGTCCTTCATTCGGCTTATCACCCACCTCCCGCTTTAAGGTTGTCTTGGATCCTAAGAAAAGTGGGAAGGTGATTAATGAAATGAAAGTTCATACCTTATGCAAAAGAAATATTTCCACATTTAGATATTTCCTAGGAAATCAAAAGAAAGTTCATACCTTATGCAAAGAAATATTTCCCACGGCCCGATATTTCTAGGAAATCAAAAGAAAGTTTTCCCTATTTGACACCAACATATTGACCAAGATGGATCTTAAATATAATATCTCTTAGGGCTTTGGCTTATTCCTTTTAACATGGATAACAATGATTTAATGGGTCTAGTTTAAAGGGTCAAATGTTGAATATCAAATATATATTTCATCTACTTAGTTTAGGGGCCAATTTTTCAAAACCAAACTATAGATCTATCTTTCCTAATGTATAACTTCTTGTATTCTATTGTGTAATTGTTTTAATAGAAGTTTTTTATTTACTAATGAATACACATAAATATTTTCTTTCTTTTACAATAAGAATGTGAGAGTGAAGAAATCTCAAATCCCTTAGTTTTGTTTAGTTTTGTTTATCAATGGTAGAGAAATTTTGAAGTATAAAATGGGTTTCCTATGGAAAATAATAAAATAATAAAATAGGAGTTATGAATTTTTAGAAAGAGAGAAACAAAACTACTTTTTTAGTCATATTTTTGGCTTATCTCCTTATAGGTTTACTCAAATTTCTAGTGTAGGAATTTTTGGATGCAGAATTAAATTCCACATCCAACAAGTACCCACCTTGCATACTTTTGATAAACCCACGGTGAGATAAACTGGAAATACATGAAAAACATGTATTTTCAATAAGCATGCATTTTTCATGTATTTACAATTTATCTCATTGTGGGTCTATCAAAAGTATGCAGGGTGGATACTCATTGGATGTCAAATTTAATTATGCATCCAAGGAGTTCTTACACTTGAAATG